>ML179519.1:59688-80875 GCA_004369135.1 Dendrothele bispora CBS 962.96
TACATCTTGCGTGAGGATGGTTTTGTTGACTCTATCTTTATAGTGTATTGTAGATTCCTCTCAGTGTTCAAACCCAGTCCCTACCGACCATCCTCGTCATTTACGATTTTCGTACAATGATCTTCGTGATTCCCTATCTATTCATCCGTTACGTACTACCCTGCCCTATCTCGTTATCCCCAAGCCGATCCCTAGTCCTCACCCCCCGCCGGTCGATCCCGCAAAATCACCTTCCTCCGAGTCTTATTTCTAACTTATATGATTTTTGCATATACATATATATATACCACTTGCTGTTTCGATTTAGGTTCTGGTTCTAGGATCTCGGATCTCGGGTTCAGATTCGAAAAAAAATTTCTGCTTTCTTCTTCCTTTCTTTTATACTCGTTACTACCTTTTTTCCCCTTCATCTATACCTCATACTTACTTTTTTCACGCGCCCCTTCCTTTTCACTTACATAAACAAGGAAAAGGGAGGGAATCGTTGTTTGTTTTAACAGTTTCAAAAAAACGTTGTTTCGATTTTTGGATACCTTTATTTCTTTTTATATCTACGTTAACGTTAAAAAGATGTTTGTTTCAAATTGTATCCTAATCATCCTTGAAGGACTGAAAAGTCAGAATAAATTAAGATGTACAATCATAGCGTAGTCTTCTAAAGACGATTTTTTACTAGTTCCACTCAGTCCCAATAACACCTGGACATCACATGATCCAGACCTAATTAGCTTGCCGAGCACCCAGGGGTAAGGCAAGCTAATTAGCTCCGATATCGCAATTTCCCTTACACTGCCAATAATTCGGATTATTCTATCCAGCAACCCCTATGACACGATCAACCCCAGCATCAACTGGGTTGCTTATTTAGCAACCCCCAAACTTTCTCGCCGTCAGGCCGGCCTCGTGGTCGGCGACGCCGAGTGTTCACCAGATTAGGGCTCCTACCCGATCGGATGTAGTGTTGCCGCAAGGTCAAGGTACTCTGGACCCTGACCTTGACTTGACTCGCTCTGGTTACATATAAGGCAACCGAGCTGTAGAGCTTTGATGGGCTTGAAACTCGCCTCGCGCCTAGCTCCGAATTTGGAAATACGGAGTTCGAAATTGAAATCAGTGTGCGAAGTGCGCGCGCGAGCACTCTCTTCAACCTCTATCGTCTACAAGACGGCTATGCCCTTTTTGAGTCAAGTCTTGAATGATACTACGTACATTAAAGTAGGTATACAACACAATGATATAGATTTTATAAGAAAGGCAAAACAGCAACCTCAAGTTTTTTTGTCAATTTCGAAACTTCAGTGATATCAGGTTGGGACCTGGAGACCGCTACGAGGTCGATACACCCTGTCCTCAATGCTACTGGCTTTATACCCCTCTACGCTTTATCACGGGATTTTTTCTGTTGATTTTAAATCAACAAAAACGCGTTGAACACGTCGGTCACATATTAGAGGGAGTATATAATGAGCGGACTTCACTAATGAGACCTTGTGGATGCGCCGGACGTCTCCTATAAAATGTCTACTCCGGCTAAACCTTCCCAACCAGGTCCTCCAGTACTCCCGCCTTATTCTTATTCATATTATCCATATCCTAGTCCTTATAATTATTCGTTCGACCCTCAAACTGGTCAATACTATGTGTCTAATAACCAAAATCAGCCTCAACAAGCTTCGATTCAACAAGTTCAGTTTCAAGACATGACCAATCAGGTCACTCAAGCCGCTGAATCTTCATCAAGTTCTGGATCGAGAAAGCGCAAACGTATGTTCTCAACTTTTTATTGCTTGTATTATAATGTCTAAAACTCTAAATGTAATCATTTTAAGGTACAGGAACTCAAGGACATGGACGTGGTAATAAAGCTCAGAACACTGGCACTTCTCGTGCTTCTGTTCAACAAACTCAACATCCTGACGGTATTGTTTCGAAGTTTTTTATGGAGTTTTTATTACTTATTGTGTCAGAAATAGAATCACCTTCGGATGTCGAGCCAGATGCTGATCAAGCATCTACCCCCCTTGTCCAAAATCTTTCTGGCGTAGGACCTCAGGCTTCCAGTAGTACACCCCCTGCGCCAATGGCATTCCAACCCAACACCCACTTCGGATCTTTAGTTCGACATCCAAAGGAGACTCATGCTAACACTGCCACCGATGTTTGGTATTTTATTCGAGGTTTGAAAAGCGACACACGCCCTGATTGTCTGTCACCTGCATCCGATGACGAGCCATTTTTGCGGTTCTAGGCTCGAAATCCGATATTAATTATGTTAATAACATAGTTTTGAGCCTGGATACTGAGGGAAACTGAGGGTTATAGCTGTTCCCAAGCTGTTAACCAAAAACTAGAGCTATATGTACTGGAGCTTAGTATATTTACTAAGTAATGAAAGTCCTATAGAGGTGCACAGATAAAATCTGACCTTACCCAAGTCGTACTTAATCAACCAGGGAATTGTGGCTGCGGTAGGATTAACGAGTCTATCAAGCTACTGTGTCCTATGTTGACGGGTATGCATCTGTTCAATAATATGTTGCACAAAGCCTATTAAGATACAGTCAGATCTTACTAGCTATGGGATAACTCTAGTTATATCCACGGGAAGGAGGAAAAACTTGAACGTCGGGCTTGTCGGCTACAAGGTCCAATATCGGACTTAGCGAGAAAGAGCTTATAGGCTTAAATCGGACATAACGGAGTGACAGATAGCTATTGCCATCTGACCGGACCGACGTCTAGGTCTAATTGGTAACTAAAGGCATTCACGGGAAGTGCTGACAGCGGATACAGTAAAATCCGACTGGCACAGGAGCAATAATTTTGCTTCCGTGGCTGATAAACACTGGACACGTAGGAGGAAAAGATAGACACGTAGAAAACGGATGCGTGGAGGCATCAACTAGCCAATCATAAGGACTGATTTTGAAGTGATCCGATGGAGTCATGCCGGATGCACGGAAAAATGGTGCTTTATCATGGGTGGAGTCATACGATAGTAGCGGATAGCCAGGGCCGGTTCAACACCGACACGTAGCAAAATCCGATCCAAAAGGTTGATTCAACTTAACCTAATATTTTACATACAGATATGGACTTGAACGCACATATGTTAAAATCGGACTCTAGTTTTATTTTTGTTTTGCCTCCCAAATTACCATATAAAGTAAAAGAAAAATGTATATCTCTTGATCTCTCTACTGTCTACTGTTTCTGTATTTTTCTTGTGACTATCTCCCTCCTCGTAGTATAAAAGGCCTGTATGTATATACCAGAAATTCAGATTACTTGCCAGATAGCACGATTTAAGTGTGACAGCGCTCGGGGACACTGTGGTCTACGGTTGATAGCAGTATAAACGTCCACGGTATTGCAAAGTCAGATTTAATCTCCGTCTTGTGTATTAGTCTCAGTGTTGTGATTGCACTTAATAAAGTTTCATTTTCTTATACTTTTGCCCTACTATCATTTGCTTCTGATTCGAATATAAAGGTCAGCCACCTTAGCATCAATTTGAATCAATTCTGACACGCGTTGTTAATGATTTAGTACAATACTGATTCAAATTGTAGTTCGAATCACCTGGTAATTCGAATTTACAAACATTTTCTAACGGACAGGAATTCGAATCGCAATTCGAATCACTATTCAAATCAGCAATGCGAGTGCTGAAGCCGAAAGACAACATTCTCTAATGTACAATAATTCGAATCGCAATTCGAATCACTATTCAAATCAGCAATGCGAGTGCTGAAGCCAAAAGACAACATTTTCCAATGTACAATAATTCAATGAATCTTCTTCGGCAGTCGCGTGAAGGTATTTCACTCATTTTCAACCTGCTTCGCGAATCTCGCTTGCAACCCATGACGCTTGGAGGACCCTCTCCCTCTCTCACTGTTCCTGTACACGAGGAAGAAGAAAAAAGACTTACAAATAACCAAAATGGACCCTGGACCAGACTGAAATCTTGGTTTTCTTCACCAAAGTCCTGAGTTTTTTGATTGCTGTTTGCTCTTCTTCACTTTTTGTACTCTAGTGCTAGTTTCGAGCTCGTCTTTTCAATTTACTTAGTTTTTTTAGCATTTTGTATCATTAGTATTATCAGCAATTATCAAACCCCGTTTACACACGAACAGAAGTGACTGGTAAAATTATGCATAAGCGCTCGTACACATACATCATATTATTGAACGTTGAATCAATACGTCCATGTCGCTGACGTGCGCTGTCAAGACATAGGCTAACGCGTCCCGGATCCCTATGTATTTCCCCACCTCCACGCCCAGACAATTGTCTACCGTTCCAGCTCTCCCTAACATTCGTATATCGAGATCTGGCAAGGAACTTGTGTTCATGACTTCGACACGCCGAAATGGGTTCAAAAACAGCGTAGGATAGATCCTGATGAGCCCTTACATCAACAAGATAGAAAGGTCTATGTCGAGCCTAAACGAGCGGTTGCTGTTGCGGTCAACGCCAAGTTTTCTTTGATACAAATGGTCGGACCGGGTCAAACCATTGCGCTCATTTTGGAGATTGATGGATTCATGGTCAGGAACGAAAGATAGCATATGGAACCGGGGAGCAGACAGCAATATCTCCAAAATGCCGAGTGCTGGGGAGGAATGGGAACGAGTGCTTGTTCATTTCCATGTCCAAACACATTTTAATGTTATTGGTTACGCGCCAGTATTGCCTCGTAAGATTTAAGACTGCATATTACCCGTACAACTATGTGTAGTCTCTAATACGATTTCCTTCCCCTGATATTTTACAAAGCATGTCAAAGTTAGCATACAAAACGGCGGATGTTTGTGAGAGAGACAAGTAATTGAAAACCTTCTACTCCATTCCACTGGCCGTAGGAGTAGGTGTCTGAAGCGAGATTCGCGAAGCAGGTTGAGAATGAGTGAAATACCTTCACGCGACTGCCAAAGAAGATTCATTG
This sequence comes from Dendrothele bispora CBS 962.96, assembly GCA_004369135.1. NCBI lineage: Eukaryota > Fungi > Basidiomycota > Agaricomycetes > Agaricales > Dendrothele > Dendrothele bispora. The sequence continues at coordinate 64,640 of ML179519.1, forward strand.
AATTATGGTACATTATATTAGAAAATGTTGTCTTTCGGCTTCAGCACTCGCATTGCTGATTTGAATAGTGATTCGAATTGCAATTCGAATTATTGTACATTAGAGAATGTTGTCTTTCGGCTTCAGCACTCGCATTGCTGATTTGAATAGTGATTCGAATTGCAATTCGAATTATTGTACATTAGAAATGTTGTCTTTCGGCTTCAGCCACGCATTATTGATTTGAATAATGATTTGAATTGCGATTCGAATTCCTGTCCGTTAGAAGATGTTTGTGAATTCGAATTACCAGGTGATTCGAATTACAATTTGAATCAGTATTGTACTAAATCATTAACAACGCGTGTGAGAATTGATTCGAATTGATGCTAAGGTGGCTGACCTTTATATTCGAATCTGAATCAAGTGGTGACTGTTTTGCCTAGTTCTTGTCTACTGTGACTTGACTAGTAAGGGTGAAAAGTACAGTTTCCGAATCAGCAGAGCGTTGCTGGTGGCTGGGCTTTTCAAAACTAGAGTTTCTTGGCGGTCGGCTTAGTGACAGCACTTTGCAGTTGAGATCTCTGAGTCTACCGAGACTATAATTTTCTGCATACCTCGTAGTGCTAGTGCCCGTGTGCATAGTATTGCAACTTTCCGTTTATCCTACTTCCCCAAGTGTTGTAGTGTTAGACACAAATAAAATTCGTTTGATAAACCAAGCGTTGCGTTCTTGAGAACCTATTTTGATCAGTGTCGGATTTTATTTAAAATCGGACTTTGTGATTTAGTTGAAGAATCAATCCGTTTCGAAGGAGTCGGAGTTTTATTTCGATATACTCTACCTTGTCAGTACACTCTAAAGTTACTTGATAAAGGATCCTATCTCCGAACCCCCCGAACTAACATACGTTGGTTTTACTTGCTTGACATAACTAGCCTGTGTGTTGTTTGTGTTGTGTGGTTGTGTGTGTGTTTTTGCGCTCATAGCTGCTAGTGTCCTCATAGCGAGTTTCCCCTGCGTTTTATCGGGAATTTGATTGTAACCTCGGATAACTAGACGTGTGCAATAGCCTGTGATTTTTCCATGTTCGTCTTTCTTGGTTCTGTAAACCCATTTGCACGTGAGGATGTTGGCGTCGTCTGGTGGATCAACTGGGAAATATGTTCCTCGAGCTTCCAATCTGGAGATTTCTTCTTTCATAGCTTCTTCCCACTTCGGCCAATCTGGACTTCGTTTTGCTTTGGCAACAGAGAGTGGGTCGAAGGCTTCAATTTCGGATGTGACGGCAACGAGACTAGCGGTTAGATACTTGGCGACTTTTGCCTGAGCTTTTCCTTCCATAATATTGGCAATTTTCCTACTAGGTTTTCGGGATTGTTTGCCAGTAATGACTTTGGCGTCAATAGGCTCGGTGATTTCTTTGGGAACGGGAATAAGCGGCGGATCCGACTTGGTGATAGACTTGTCGAGATCTAAACCGAGATTTTCCTCCCCCTCAACGGGTTGGATCGGCTGGTTTGAGTATGTAATGTTCCTCTCCACAGTAATAGACTTTCTGTCGGGCCAATAGATCCAATATCCATTCAAGTCAGGGTCCTTCCCAATCCATTGCCCTTGGATAGCCTGTTCACTGAGCTTGTCAGGTGAAACAGTCCGTTTGACGTAGACAATTTGTCCAAAAGGGTGTAGATCCGATACATCGGGGGCGACGTTAAAACGTTTCTGGTATGGCGTCATCATGCCAATAGCCTTGTGGGGTGTCCTATTCCAAATATAAACAGCGTATTCCATAGCTGCTCCCCATAGCCATTTGGGTAAACCGGAAGAAATAAGCATAGCTCGAACTGCGTTGAGCAAGGTACAGTGGGAACGTTCTGCAATTCCATTGTGCTCCGGGGTGTCATGGACAGTAAGCTTCCGTTCAGTCCCTTTACACTCCAAAAATTGAGTGAAGTCGTCACTGAGGAATTCTCCCCCTCGATCTGAGTGTAAAACTTTAACGAGAATACCATATTGGGTTTCGATATTCATTTGGAAAATGACATATTTGGGGAAAGATTCGTCCTTCGTGTGCATGAGGGGTTCCTCGATCCAATAGGTGGCATCATCAAGTAACGTGAGAGCGTAGGAGCAGTGATTGATAGTACGAGTAGAAGAAGGTCCCCATACATCGGTATGGATGAGATCACCAAATTTCTCGGCACGTGGGGATTGTCGTACTTTAAGGATGGGGTGACGTGCGGCCTTGGCGCGCATGCAGATGGTACATTCCTGTTCTTCCATGTGGTCTGGATCCAAAGTAATTCCTCGGATCGATTTCTTCTTGAAAGCGTGAAGCAAATATCCGTAGTTAACATGCCCTAAGCGACAATGTGCCTCATAAAGTGACACTGGCTTTTCCTGAGTGGCATAAGCATGTTCCGATGACAAAATCTGATATAGACCATTGACCTTGGGAATAGAAGCAACGATTCTTCCTTTTCCATCTAATATCTCCATAATCCCGTGTTGGATGTGGATTTCGTATCCAGCATCATCGAATTTCCCAATAGAAACTAGCGTGTTCGACATTGTAGGGCAGAACAAAGCATCACGTAAAGTGAGCATACGGGTATGATCTTCGCGATCAATAGGGACTTCAATCTGGAGAGTACCTTTGCCTGACGAGACGAAAGTTTCGGAGTTGGCGGCCTGAATAGTACGTGGAACAATAGAGTGGAAGTTTTCCAGCTCTTCATGGAGTGGTGTCATGTGGGAGGTACAACCGGAATCAAATAGAATAGACGTATTACTGGTGGTTGCACTAAGTGCGGATTCTGCAAGATCCAAACAATTGATTTCCGGGATGTCCGAAAAATCTTCATTAATGACGATAGCTGACCATCCAGCTTCGTCTGATTCTTCCTCAATGTAAGCATTGGATTCCTCCTTCTTCTCTCTTCCTTTTGAAGAGTCCTTCTTCTTTCCATTTCCATTTCCTTTCTGTTCGTTGGCGGAGTTCGCCTGAGAGGATTTCCGTGGCAATGGGCAGGATTTACTGATGTGACCTTTCCCTCCGCAATTGTAGCATTCAAATCCTTTCTGTCCTCGATCTCCTCCTTTTCCTTTATTGCCTCCACGTCCTCTTCCTCTCCATCCACCTCTCCCTCTCCCTCGACCACATCCACCTCGATTGTTCAAGTTGTTGGAGTTCTCCGCGTAGTTAGCAGTTTCCTGCTTCTGTTTCTTCTGGGCGGATTGTCCCTGGGCTTCGGCACGAATGCCAGCAATGAGTTCATCAGAGGTAAGTTTATCGCCTGGTTTAGCGGTGGTTAAAGACGTAATGATCGGGTGGAGAGATTCGGGAAGGGATGAAATAATGGAGTTCTTGAATTGGCTGTCGGTTACAGCGTTACTGCAATTTTCGAGTTCGTCTCGGTAAAACGCAGGGGAAACTCGCTATGAGGTCACTAGCAGCTATGAGCGCAAAAAAAACACACACACAACCACACAACACAAACAACACAAAGGCTAGTTATGTCAAGCAAGTTAAACCAACGTAAGTTAGTTCGGGGGGTTCGGAGATAGGATCCTTTATCAAGTAACTTTAGTGTATTGACAATGTAGAGTATATCGAAATAAGCTCTGATCCCTTTGAAACGGATTGATTCTTCAAGACTTCAACTAATCACAAAGTCTGATTTTAAATAAAATCCGACACTGTTCAAAATAGGTTCTCAAGAACTAGGGCATGGCACCGTACCCGTATACGGGTACGACCGTAAATTTTACGGACCGTAAGATTAACGGTAGTCCCGTATCCGTACCGTATTTTATCTCCCAAAACTTCAGACGGTACGGGTACAGGTCGTATACCGTTCCGTATACGGTATATACGGTTGATATGTAAGTCATGTCACGTAAATATAATTATAAGTAGCAAGATTTGAAAAACAAGTGTATAAAGTTAGTGAAGAAGCCCTAATCATCTCCCAGAATTTCTACAATAGCAAGACGTGCCATTCTTAGTTGGGCCTTCACCACCATCAGAACCTCAATAGTCTCCACTTTGAGACTGGCACGTCGAAGAGAGATGGTATCTCGACCACCTGAAAAAATGCGTTCTACGGCAACGGCTGATCCTGTTTCAAATTTAATAAACAAGGTTCAATCAAAATTTGGAAAAGAGTCTTACCAGGAATACATAAAATGTCACGAGCAAATCGATAGAGGTTTGGAAATTGGCTCCTCCGTGCATACCACCATTCCAGAGGGTCGACAGACTCAAAATCAACTGGTTGTGATGTAATGCGGAAATACTCATCAAGCTCATCACAATCAGCCGTAGGTCCTGTGTTTTGGGCCCGATAACGCGAAAGAAAGTTAATTTTCTGAGGGGAACCATCAGCGGATGTGGAAGGAGCCGAGGATGATGCAGGAAGAGGTGGTGCAGATGAGGTGATGGCAGTGTAGTGAGTACGAAAGTGCTGTTCAAAACTCTTCTTTGCAGTATTGATATCTGCAAGAAGAGTGCTATCTTTCTCATAATCCCTGGCCAAAGCTTCATATGAAATTCGAGGGTCAAGCACTGAAATGACATGCTAAGAATAAAAATAAAAGCGAAAAAAATTGGTTCACTCACAAGCGGCCCATGTGTAGTAAGGTGATTCATCAAATTTGTAGTAATAGTCCGACAACTTGTTGTGGGCATCTATCAAACCTCTTCGAAGAGAAGGGTCAGCAGAATGTGGAAGCTCTGAGAGAATACTGCGGATCTTATCTTGCAGACCTCGAAAAATGGCAAGTGTTTTTGATAACATGGGGTGCTTGGTGGTTGACATCTCGGTGGTAGCACAACGAAATGTTTTGAGCCATTCAGTAATCAACATTAAAGACTTCCAATCTGCCTCAGAAAGCTCATACTTGCGCAATTCTCGATCCTTTGCAACGTAAGATTCAATTGCATGTCGAAAACGCAATGCTCGACCTAGTAATATGTATAGAATACTTTACACAATGAAAACAATCTAAACACTCACGAAGCATCTGATGTGTTGATGACCAACGGGTCATCACATCGAGAATAAGCATTAATTTGATTTCCTTGAGACCAGTAGTATCAGGAGATACACTATTGACTTCTCCAAGCCACTTCATCCTTTGCTGTGGGCTGCTACGTGCATGTCGAACAATTTTCCGAAGCTTTTTAAATCAGATAGTTGAATCGACACACACATGAGAAAATAATTGCATACTTTTCCAACAGCAGACTTAATTGCAGTGGTTTCTGACTCATCATCATCTCCATCTTCTTGGAGAACGGCTTCGTCATCCCAACCACGTTCAACTGGAGCTGTGGCTGAATCTTGGTATGCTTCATTTGATTTAGAGGCGCGTGAAACTGCCCCAATAGCTTCAAGTAGCTGATCAGTGTTAAATGAGTTAAAAGGAAGCATAACGCAAAGAAAGAAAGATTTACCTTCAATGCAGCCAAATGTATTGTGTGAGGCATGCAGCGCATACGAGCATTTTTTTCAGAAAATAGAATACCGCATTCTGCACATTTATCGGCAAAGCACTCTACCATTGTATCGTTGTTGGTTGCGTTGTCCATAACAAATGCAATAACCTGTGAATTTGTAAATTGTAAGTTAGAATTGAAAAAAAAAGCAAGTAACTTGCATGGTCGGTAATCTGAAATTTCTCAAGTGTAGCCCAGACGGCATCAGCCATGTTGGCACCTGAGTGCTCTCCAATAAGCTCTCGAAAGTCAATCAAAATCTCAACTTCATGTGTAAATGAGAAACATTGACTTGGATATGTATAATGGCAGAACATACCGAGTTTTCCTTTATTATCAACATAATGAGCAACAATGGCCATGAATGCATGACCATTGCTTGATGTCCATGCATCGAGAGAGATTGCAAACTTCGAATCGATTTTCTGTTTACTGCAAGTGAATGAAAATCAAATTAATGAAACTCAAGACTCACTTCAAATGATGCTCGGTATTGTTGCACAATGTCCTCGGACATTCTCATTATCTTGAGCCGGATTGTTTTTTCACCAGGGATTTTCAAATCTAAATGACCAGGGTGACGTGTATACTGCAACAGAGCACGAAATTCAGGTTCTTCGACTGTTGACAAAGGTTGATCACAAGCAGCAATCCATTTTGCGAGTAAATCTTCAAATTTTGCTTGATCCCAAGGTTCCTGATGATCTTTGGTAAGTAAAATTATTACTCCAAAGTGATATTAGAACTTAAGTCCTTCGCAGAAGCTTGTTTAGCAAACATCACTTGAATGTTGTGGGAAATAGCTTCAAGCCGACTCAGATAATCTTTGGCCACATCTGGACTCAGCGTGACTTTCCCACAAGCAATGTCAATCTCCTCTTGCGTCGGTGGCTCTTGCCGCTTGTGTAAGACTTCATACATACGATAGTATGCAAGAAAATGTCGCTTCAAGTGTCCAGTGAGACCTTGAAAATTCAATCAGAAGTCATACATGTTCTGATCTAGGAATAAAGACTCTTACTGTTGAGATTACCGCGCATTCCCTTCGTAATCTTACAAATTTTGCGGTTTCCGTGCCAGCACTTGTAGTATTTGGTTCCCTCTTCCTTTGAACCATCTTGGTCAGTTTGAACCTGTTCATAGAAAAGATAAATTGGATTTTGACGCCGAGACTGAAACAAAGGTCAGTATATTCAATAAATAACAGTTATCCATTGCAAACCTCTTTATTGGACTTGAAGGACTGGTCGACTCTAATAGAACTACTCCCCTTATTGCCTTTGATCAGATAAACTCAACGTAAAGCAATTAACCAGCACTTACCAAATTTGAAGCAGACCCAGAATGGTCCAGTTCAGACTGACGGCGACGTTTGGAAGTGCCCTTTTTTGAAGACCGTGTTTTGCGCTTCCGACTGGCGCCGGGATCAGTTTTTGATGTAAGGATTGTTGCAAGCTAAAAATATAGAGATTGAACAAGGCTGCTGTATCATGAAATTTCTTTACTATACCTCGTCATTTGAGATTTCTATCTCACCATCAAAATCACTCTCTGACTCAGAATCATCACGATCTGTGTCATTAGCTTTGAAATCGGCATCATTTTCGCTATCGGAAACATCAAGTAACATTGGCATATCATCATTGTTAAGATGTGCCTGAATTGGTGCCTTTGCAGGTGCCTTACGCATACGCTTCCTTCGGACATTACCGTCATCATCAAGTCCGATGTCGTTCAGAGCCTGTCTCATCCGGCTGCTTGTTCCAATTCTTTGTGAGTGGCCTATGAGTAAGATACAAGGTCAGACATCAAACATTTGAGTATAGAATTGAACCTGTATACGTGAAAGACTGGTTGTGGCATCGGACAATGGCTGAGATATTAAATTCTCGTTGTCTACACCCACATGAGTATAATTAATCATGAAATAAACAGAGGAAATAACATACCTGCACCACCTAAAGTATACACTCGTATCTGCAAATGCGATCCAGGCTTGACCCCCTCAGTGATGATCGGGCAATCCAATACCATATTGCGACGGGAATTCAAAAATGAAAGAGCAATCCCAGTGTGAATGTCTGTTGGAATCAGCCTTCTCATAGCAAGAAGCTTGAGAATACCCGAGCCCGTGGTTTCATTGTTGATAGCTATAAAGATATATTAGGTGGACCAATGAATGAAAGATTAATGATTTACTTATAGGTAGCGAGGGACTGAAAGGTCCAAGAACAAAGATTGTAAACTTCGAAGTTGAATTCAGTTGTGTATACCCTCTCCACTGACGATAAGAAATGAATCTCCAATGAGAACGGTGCTGTTTGATATTACCAAAGAGAGATAGAACCCGCATATACAGGAATGATGTTGAAAGCAAATGATTACCTGAAAATTTTGTAAGTACGAGATCATGCAAATAATATAATTAGTTCATACCGATTATGAGCAGAAATAAGACCAAGTACGAAGCAAAGTATGTAAGTGCATATGCGACAAGATTGGCATCGCATGCAAACAATGCAGTGATCAGTTTTGGACAAACCAGTGCTGGAAGCACGAATAACAGAATTGAGGACAAGGCAAGGACAATATTGACTATGGCCCAGTCGTATACATGAGAAAGAAATGCATCAGGATGTAGAGCTTTGAGAGTTCCTCGTGTAAGTCTGAGTTTAAGAGGTGAAGTGCAAGGGAGATCAGTTGGTTGTCGAGTGACAGACACATCTGCCATGGCGGGGAATGGGTAATGCAGCCAGTCACTCGACACTTTAAAAAGAATGAAATTGATCTAGATTGAACCCAGGTACGTAGATTGATAATATACAAATATACTGCCTACACATGGAAGTGGAGGCAAGTTTAGGGCCAAACAAATTGGTTGCTAGCAACTTGTTCCACCGTTGTAGTAAAAAAACTCAGCGAAACTTGTTGAAACCCAGCGAAAACCAGTATGGTTCATGAATAAGCCAGAAAATAATTGCGCAGAGTATTACAAGCAACGGAACGAGGACCCGAGGTATAGTAACTTACTTGCAAACCTGAATTTGAAAGATGCGGTGGAGACAAAAAATTTGTGGCATTAAATTCTCTTTTTTTGCGAGCTATAGTAGCACAGAGTGACAGTGAGTGTTGAATTCTTGAATCTAGGGAAGCTCCTTTGTTAGGATGTTTCATGATGTCTAGATCTTGTGAACTTATTTGCAGAAAAGAAAGACGTTGTAATTTGCCATTATGAATCCGTATTACGACCGGCACGGCCGTATACGGCACGGTCTGATACGGGAGTTACCGTGCTGTATCCGTACCGTATACTTCTTTCTCCAAAGTCGGGCCGGTACGGGTACTGTCCCGTATATACGGTACCCGTATACCGTCAATATACGGATACGGCGCCATGCCCTATCAAGAACGCAACACTTGGTATATCAAACGAATTCTATTTGTGTCTAACTCTACAACACTCGGGGAAGTAGGATAGACGGGAAGTTGTAATACTATGCACACGGGCACTAGCACTACGAGGTATGCAGAAATTATAGTCTCGGTAGACTCAGAGTTCTCAACTGCAAAGTGCTGTCACTAAGCCGACCGCCAAGAAACTCTAGTTTTGAAAAGCCCAGCCACCAGCAACGCTCTGCTGATTCGGAAACTGTACTTTTCACCCTTACTAGTCAAGTCACAGTAGACAAGAACTAGGCAAAAGTATAAGAAGAATGAAACTTAATTAAGTGCAATCACAACACTGAGACTAGTACACAAGATGGAGATTAAATCTGACTTTGCAATACCGTGGACGTTTATACTGCTATCAACTGTAGACCACAGTGTCCCCGAGCGCTGTCACACTTAAATAGAGATGGCAACGGGTATGCCTTTTGATGGGTACCCATGGGTTGATCCGTTAAAAAACCCATGGGTATTTTGACCCGTGGATCCGGATCATTGACGGATCCGGGTCATGTATGGGTCACGGGTCAGCGTCCTCAAAAACTTTACCTACCCGCGGGTACCCATAGATGACAAACTAATTTTTTCTTAGGACTGCAGGTCTCACGGCCTACATATACCAGGTGATAGATATTCTGACCGCAGGCTATGTAGCATCTTTGCAAATTTGTAAATTATAATCACTAACTTGATGGTTCATAAAAGATACAAATGATACATCAGAATAAGTAGACTACAACAGAGTAATTAATTATTTCAATCCAAAAGCTCTGGAATTTCCTCGTAGTCATCATCCCCGAAGGTATCATTCTCATCTGACACAACAGTGAAACTTTCAAGCATGTGGCTCGGGAGTGACTGAACAGCTAACATTAGCGCATGTGCCCCACAAGACTGACGCATTGAGTAATTTGTTTGTAACATAGGCTGAAATATTTATTAATCTTGAAATGAAAGAGAAAGAATCAAACAACGTACCAAAAAGCTGGACTGGGCATACAGCTGCAAAAGCTTGAATTCAATAACACAGAATGGCAATTGCTGAAAGCGGGCAACATTTTCGAGAATCAGAATTGTGGAAACCTTGACTGTAAACATTATATCCGAGTCAATGTAAGCGATTGGAGACAGAGAATCTATAACTTACTGTAGTATGATTTTTTTCGTGTATACAGAAGGACCTCGTCCAGTTCTGTAAGTAAAATCAATTGCTTTGCGTATTGTCATGAAAGAAAAAACTTTCAAAAAAAAAAAACACAAACTCTGATATCAGAGAATGATAGGTAGAAGAAGGAAATACTATGAGACCTTGGTAGCTGGACGCGCTGTTGAGAGGTTATTTTTGATTATGCTCTGAAAGGAGATCAACGCGTTACCCTAGCTACTTATGTATCCTAAAGTATTTCCGGCTCTGCTGAATGTCTTTTCGAAAACGAGATAAATTTATAAATAGAAAAAGCAATCTACTCGACAATAACGGGCTCACCTTGTTGTCTCTGGCTACTTACCAACACCAAGAGAAAACGAAACGAAGGTCTGTTTTGGACATTGAATTAAATCCTGGACTTCTCCGTGACAAAATGATGGCCTGCCGCTATCATGTAACGGACAGCACCTGATCTGCCTCGTGTTTCTTCTTTCCTGCTCTCGACTCCCACCATCGTTTTACTGGCTAGGCTTTGACTACGCGTCAGTCTATCCAAACTTGCTATGTGCAGTTTGGTCCTCGACTCCCACCATCGTTTTACTGGCTAGGCTTTGACTACGCGTCAGTCTATCCAAACTTGCTACGTGCAGTTTGGTCCTCGACTCCCACCATTGCTAGGCTTTGACTGCACGTCAGTCTATCCAAACTTGCTACATGCAGTTTGGTCCTTCAACAAAGTGACTAGGTATGTGCCATTTGCTTTTTCTTTATGCGCTAAAGTAGATATAGGCTTGACTAACGTATCCGAGCATGCTTTCAGTCCAACTTTGTCACATCCACACCAGCGGAAAAGTTCGTCGACCCTCTGGTTTTCACCTACTGGACACCAGTTGTAGTTGGGAAACCGACCGTGTCTTTAGGTGAGTACCTGTTCCGGCATCATTCTTAAATGGGTTATCTTGTTCATGGCCAACGCTTTGATTTAGGCCGTCTTGTTAATCTATTGGCGCAGCTTGTCCATTGTTTCCCGTATGTCACGCGTTTGTTTATAACTCATTTCCTGTTCGATAACTCTTTTTTCTTCATCTCTCTTCCTGTGCCCAATATGGCCTCGCAAAAATCAACCAAAATAGCCAAGAATACTAAAGAGAAGAGCAATGTTGGCACCGACAATGCCAACGGCCAAGGCAAGAAGCGTTCGCGTAACCAGGTTGAAGATGCCACCGACAATGAACCTGCCGACCCTACCGACCCTACCGAACCCGCTATGAAAAAGAAGAAGTCAGGAATGACAGCCGATGAATGGGAGGAGCGCAACACCGACAAGTCTGATGAGGAAATCATTAGTACGTTAAGAAGTTATCTCCTTTCTTTCTTCTTATAATATGAGTCCTTAGATGCATCATGCTTTCATCGGTGGTCTGAAAGTCAACAAGGAGAACGGAACCTACGACCACTTTCAAATGCCGCCGACAATCATCAGAGACAGTAACATTCGCAAATTTGAATTTCGATGCAAGAGGTATGTGTTCTCACTTGTAACTCTACACATAAATCTTGAGTCTTGCTACAGGAACCCCAATCAAGTCGTTACTCGAGCCTGTCATGACCGAAGCACAGGTAATCTCGGTCGGCATGTCAAAGGTTGTATACACGGCCAAGATAATTCCAACCAACTCACGGTGGCTCAATTTGCACGAGGATCAACATACACACCTGGAAAACTCCGGACCAAGCAAGTCAAGTGGGTGTGCCAATCGCACCGCCCATTCACCATCATTGAAGACCCTGGGTACCGAGAAATTCTCACCATGCTGAACAGCAATGTCAAGTTTGTCGGTCGAAAGACACTTTCAAGCGATGTCCAAGATGTCTTCCAACTCAGCCAAAAAGTGGTTATCGCGCTCATGAAGGTATGTACCTTACACTCTCGATAACAAGGCGCTTATTTTTCATATATCAGAATGTTCGGGGTCGCATGCATCTTGTTCTCGATGGGTGGACATCGCCAAACACCATTTCGATTCTGGGGGTAATTGCAACATTTTACGATGACTCTTCACAGAAGGTCCGTGTCGTAACCCTGGACCTTATCGAGTGAGTATCGATTATAATTTGGCGTCCCTAGTACTGACTTGGTATCTGAAGGTTGACCTCTTCGCACACTGGAGAATACCTCGCTAATAAAGTTTTCGAGTGTTTGGAGACCTATGGCGTATCCCTCAAGATCCTCGGTAATACCACCGACAACGCGTCAAATAACAACACCTATGTCAGTACATTGGAGACGTTGCTCCCGGATGAGGCTCTTGTCGGCACGCACACGCACGTTCGGTGCTTCGCTCATATCCTCAGTCTGGTCGTTAAGGTACGCTACAATTTAGGACATTATACCGTGTTTTTCTACTGACGTTTTGTGTAGGCAATCCTGAAACAATTCGAACGGCCCAAAAAGAAGTCAGTAGAAACAGAAGAGGGCATTGATAACTGCGACGGCGACATCGAAGATGATGGATTTGGATATCTGGATGATGAAGAGGATGAGATAGAGGATGAGGTGGAGATTGCTGACCGAGAGGCGATGGATAGTGAAAGGGTTCAGGCTGAAGAGGATGAATTGGAAGAAATGGCTGAGGCAATTGACGAGGTTCAAAATATGTCGGACGAAGAGTTGAAACAGGGGCGTTCTGCCGTCACAAAAGTATGTTATACTATACTCTCTCCCATGTTGCTCGCTAACACCATTCCTAGATCAAGAAATTGGTCGTCAAGATCTTTCGAAGCCCTCTCCTCCAAAAGGATCTTCAAGAACAGTGCGCCTCCCTTGGTATGAAGCGTCAGGGAATGGTTCATTATGTTGTCACCCGATGGAATACCTTTTACAACACGCTAGCCCGTTGTGTTGAACTTCATGAACCCCTTATGAAGCTGGTCGTCCAGCTTAAACACAATCAGAAAGGGACATCAAGACTCAAGCGCTTCAAACTGGATGAGTTGGAATGGGAGATAATAGAGCAACTCTTGCCGCTTCTCAAGGTATGCTCAAGTTTTCTACTACAGTGAACAAAGCCGACTCACTATTTATTCTAGTGGTTCAAACAGATCACTCTCAAGGTCTCGAAGTCTGGAGCGGCCCTTCTTCATGAAGTTATCCCCATGATGGACACTTTTGAAGAGCTTCTATCCGACGTTCTCAGGGATGATAAAAAACACCCAACTGTTCGAGCGGCCGCTGCACGTGGGCTTGCTATTATAAACAAGTATTACGCCCTGAGTGATGACAGCGTTATGTATCGTGCAGCCATGCGTAAGCTTGCTCTTTCATTTATGAATGCTCGGTTTAATTATTTCTTCAGTTTTACATCCCAAGTACAAAACCACGTATTTTGGTAAAGCCGGGTGGCCCAAAAGTTGGGTCGACACTGCATGCACAATTGTACGTGAGATATGGCGAGATTATTACAAGCCTGAGGGTGAACCAAGCTCTAGTTCTGATGAGGTAAGGTGTGGAGCTTGTTGGCTGATGTATACTGACTAATATATCTGATTCTAGGAGGCTGATGATCCTTTCGAAGAGCGTATTGCTGTTGATTCGGCCTATGACGCTTTCAAGAACTATCTCAAATCAGCAATTGAGCGGAACATCAAGGACCCTATCCGTTTCTGGGCGAGCAAGCTTGACAAGGCAGGAGATCCAGTTACTGGTGATGGGGCCATGGCCCGCATGGCTCTTGATTTTCTTTCGTGTCCAGGTAAGAGTTTTTTCTGTTACAGCTTTCTTGTTTCTTTAACTGATGATTATCATTAGCAACTTCGACCGATGTAGAACGTTTGTTTTCGCATGGTGGTCTTCATGTGACCAAACATCGCCACAACTTGGCATTCAGATCTGTTCGGGCTACAACAGTTCTCAACAGCTGGGTTAAAGAAGGTCTTGTACCCGAAGAACAGTGCAATAAAATCTTTAGCAACAAGTCGAAGCGAGGGAAGAATAAAGGTAACAAGGAGGATGAGGTAATTGAGCTAATGAGTGATGATGAGGTCGAGGAGGACCATGGGATTGATGAAGATAGTGCGAAATACTTAGAGTTGTATTAGTTTAGTAAAATATTCTTTTGTTTTTTCTTGCTTCGTTTGTGTAAGTCATTGTGGGTACCTCCAGGTACCTGGAAAAGATCTGTTCCCTCGAAAACCTGTGGGTAACCCATAACCCATGGGTAAATTGACCCACGGGTCAGGTACCCGTTCATATGGGTCAGCTGTGGGTCACAGGTCAAGGCTTTTGGGGTTCATTACCTGTGGGCACGGATCCGGGTCGACCCATGGGTAACCCGTTGCCATCTCTACACTTAAATCATGCTATCTGGCGAGTAATCTGGATTTCTGGTATATACATACAGGCCTTTTATACTACGAGGAGGGAGATAGTCACAAGAAAAATACAGAAACAGTAGACAGTAGAGAGATCGAGAGATATACATTTTTCTTTTACTTTATATGGTAATTTGGGAGGCAAAACAAAAATAAAACAAAAGTCCGATTTTAACATATGTGTGTTCAAGTCCATATTCATATGTAAAATATCAGGTCAAGTTGAATCAACCTTTTGGATCGGATTTTGCTACGTGTCGGTGTTGAACCGGCCCTGGCTATCCGCTACTATCGTATGACTCCACCCATGATAAAGCACCATTTTTCCGCGCATCCAGTATGACTCCATCGGATCACTTCAAAATCAGTTCTTATGATTGGCTAGTTGATGCCTCCACGCATCCGTTTTCTACATGTCCACTACGTGTCTATCTTTTCCTCCTACGTGTCTAGTGTTTATCAGCCACGGAAGCAAAATTACTGCTCCTGTTCCTGTCGGATTTTACTGTATCCGCTGTCAGAACTTCCCGTGAATGCCTTTAGTTACCAATTAGACCTAGACGTCGGTCCGGTCAGATGGCAATAGCCCTTCCGTCAATCCGTTATGTCCGATTTAAGCCTATAAGCTCTTTCTCGCTAAGTCCAATATTGCACCTTGTAGCCGACAAGCCCGACGTTCAAGTTTTCCTCCTTCCCGTGGATATAACTAGAGTTATCCTATAGCTAGTAAGATCTGACTGTATCTTAATAGGCTTCATGCAACATATTATTGAACAGATGCATACCCGTCAACATAGGACACAGTAGCTTGATAGACTTGTTAATCCTGCCGCAGCCACAATTCCCTGGTTGAATAAGTACGACTTGGGTAAGGTCAGATTTTATCTGTGCACCTCTATAGGACTTTCATTACTCAGTAAATATACTAAGCTCCAGTACATATAGCTCTAGTTTTTGGTTAACAGCTTGGGAACAGCTATAACCCTCAATTTCCCTCAGTATCCAGGCTCAAAACTATGTTATTAACCTAATTAATATCGGATTTCGAGCCTAGAACTGCAAAAATGGCTCGTCATCGGATAGAGATTAAATAGTCGATGTGTCGATCAACTTTCGTAATGTCAGTACAGTTTACGGAATAGAGGCATTTCTTGAGTGAGGCTTTGGTGAGTGGGTTGGACTTATCATAGTCATTTTTCAGACCAGTCCATAGAGCAGAGGAGGTTTTTGTCTTTCGATATCTGCGGAAAATGGAATCGGGTAGCCTGCCAATCATGGCATTCAAGAGGTCTGCGTCCTCCTGTTTCTTGTTGTCAGCTGGTACGGCATCCAAATAATCTGAATACTACCCTATAGATGCGTCAGCACGCTCCACACGAGTTGCCCATGTACCCCAATTAGAGCCATCGGCCTTGAGTTTGGTGACTTTATCGAATGCTTTCGTGGCCTTGGACATGGTTTCGTCGTCTGAATCCAGGTCGTCGGTAGCAGGTGGTGGTGATGGTGGTGGGCTAGGGGTTGAAGTAGGTTGTCTAGATGGGTTTCTAGAAGGATGAGTGGACAGCTGCGCTGGTGGTGGTGTCAGTTCTTTCGGTGGGTTGACAACAGATGTCAATGGATCTCCCTGAGATGAGGATCAGGCAGGCGGTAATGCGCTGTAACTCAGCGTTACCGCATAGGCCTATATACTTTCGCGTTTTGAAGAAAAGAATATATGATTTAGTGATAATGAGTATATTATCGCGTTGACAGAGGACTGAAGTGAGCCCAAACTGTCAGTCAAAGCGG
>ML179520.1:0-41881 GCA_004369135.1 Dendrothele bispora CBS 962.96
TCTCGGTTCAGACCGAGTTTGCCTTTTTCTTTTTACGCAGGTTAAGTATACCGTTTCGTCGATCTTAGACTCTGGTCCAACGAGGCCGAGGTATCCGCCGTCGGACTTTGAAATAAAATCTTTTGAGGTTGACGCGTCAAGGAGTCGCGCGTGGATAATTCTATTCAGCAACCCCTATAGCACCGTCAACCCCGGGTTGCCTATTCAGCAGCCCCCATAGCTTCCGGCCATCAATCCGGACCTCGCCGCAAAAACACGGGCACGTGACCAGATTCTCAAGCCCACGCGCGCACAAAATCTTTCTCAAGTCCCGCCGCTCGAATCTTACCGCTGCCTGTTCTCAGCGACAACACGGTAAGAAAATTTGTAAATTTATACAGAGCTAGATTGAATAGTAGCCATTATGTCTATATAGTAAATTTTAAAAGAGAACTCTACCTACAATTGTGGTACATGTATTTAGGGAGGGATGGTACCAGACAATTATTTAATTGCTGTGACCTGCCGCCTGCGAATCTTTTCAGGCAAAGATGGAATGGAAAAAGATAAAGACTTGCCTTCTAATTTGTCTTTTCCAGAAGATAATTGAGATATTTGACCGTATCTGCATCGCGAAATTTGACACTTATTTTATTCATTGAAACACTGCCAGTGAAATTTTGTAGACTACTTGGAAATCCTGTAGGGGGAGTTTCAGTAATCAAGAACAAAACTAAAATCAAGAACAATACAGGCCGGGAAAATATTTACTCACTGCTCTATGCTCCATTTTACTCTTGATTAGCCCCACAATATTTTGTTGTAGTCTTGTTGCTTGGGGCACAATGTGGTCTATTTATAACACAGAAGACCACATTTACAGACGCGGAAATGAACTTTTCTAATCGTAAAAATGCGTTGTTTCCTGTCAAGTAGTCTTGCCTGAAATGGTTCTGGGATAATCAAATGGCATAGACAGTTTTCACACCAACTTTTCCAGTGCAAATGTGGTCTAAAGATCAGTAAACATTAGCTGTTTTTGCTTTATCTTGCCTTTGGAAAATAGATGGATACTTACCAGGGAGTTTCTTCCTTTGTTATACAACATTTCTATTTTAAAAAAATTGCGCCTTCTGGAAAAGATTTTATTTTTAATAAAGAAGTAGACCATACTTTTCTGAATGGTCATGTTCAAGCTTTACTGGATAGGGTTTATATTAATTGGTAATATTTTGGCGTCTCCATTGGCAATTGGAGATGTAGTTCTATACTAGTACATACTTATTCTATAACAAAGAAAATTTTACTGGTAAAATAAAATTCTATTTTCATAGAAAAAATACAGCAAAGACAGCTGCTTAATCTTGTTGTCTTTGGAACTCATTTGCAGTGGGAAAATTAGAATTTAGAGGCCCCACTCATAATGATAGGGCCAAAAAGAAACATAAATCATCAAAAGGAAATGTGACCACAATTTGGTAGACATTAGCATGAAGAGTGTTCATATGGATAATTTTTTCCAACAAAGAAATGTTGTATAACAAAAAAAGGAATTTTCTGTTTTTACTGGTAAGTATCCATCCCTTTTTCAAAGGCAAGATAATCCAAAGACCACTAATGTTTACTGGTCTTAAGACCTCATTCGCAATGGGAAAATTGGTGAACATGGGCATGAAAACTGTCCATGCCATTTGATTGCCCCATAACCTTTTCAGGCGAGACTACTTGACAGGAAACAATGCATTTTTACGATTAGAAAAGTTCATTTTTCCGTCTGTAAATGCGGTCTTCTTCGTTATAAATAGACCACATTGTGCCCCAAACAACAAAACCACAACAAAATATTGTGGGGCTAATCAAATGTAAAATCGTGCATAAAGCAGTGAGTAAATGATTTCCTGACCTGTAGTGTTCTTGATTCCAGGATTTTGCATGATTACTGAAACTCCACTCACAGGATTTTCGAGTGGCAAAATTTCAGTGTTCAATGAATAAAATATGGGTCAAATTTCCCAATGCAGTTCCGGTCAATTATCTTCTAGAAAAAACGAAACAGAAAGCAAACGGTCTTCATCTTTTTTCCATTCTATCTTTGCCTGAAAAAATTTGCAGGCGGCGGGCTACAGCAATTAAATAATTGTTTGGTACCATCCCTAAATACATGTGCCACAATTGTAGGTAGAGTTCTCTTTTAAAATTTACTATATAGACATAATGGCTACTATTCAATCTAGCTCTGTATAAATTTACAAATTTTTTTATCGTATTGTCGCTGAGAACAGGCAGCGGTAAGATTCGAGCGGGACTTGAGAAAGATTTTGTGCGCGCGTGGGCTTGAGAATCTGGTCACGTGCCCGTGTTCTTGCGGCGAGGTCCGGATTGATGGCCGGAAGCTATGGGGGCTGCTAAATAGGCAGCCCGGGGTTGACGCGGGGTTGACGGTGCTATAGGGGTTGCTGAATAGAATTATCCGTCGCGCGTCAGGCGATTTCTTGACTGGTTTTGGAAGATATCGATGAAAATGAGACGATTCTACATCAACAAGGCTAAGAAGTATGTACGTACATTTTAGACCCACCGATAACAACTAAAACGAACAAAAAGTAAAACCCTGGTCTAATCGTCTAACAGGTTACAGCCCTCGCGTCAAGCATTTGATCTCACCTCGTTTCCCTTTTTTTCACTCTGTTCCCCTGCCTCGCGTCCCTTCATATTCTTCTTCTCCACCTTCCTTCTTTGATCACCACCATCACCATCACCACCATCACCACTTCCTCTTTCCCCTCTTCCTCTTTCACCATCTGATAACACACGAAAAATGGCAGACAAAGCAGCTATCAAAGCCGCGCGACGCGCCAAATTCGAAGATGCCTGGAACGTTATCCGCGATGAGCTCGTCGAGTACGCAAAGAACAACAACATGCCCAACGATGCTGTCCAATGGTTTCACAAGGTCTGTCGATATATCTTTCTCTCATCGATTTCCCGTGCATCCATCTGGTAATCCTAACCAAAAAAAAAATCGTCTTTACACACACAGAACCTCGAATACAACGTTCCAGGTGGTAAACTGAACCGAGGCATGTCCGTCGTGGACACTGCAGAGATTATCAAAGGTCGTACGTTGAACGATAAAGAATATCTACAAGCTGCTGTCCTAGGTTGGGGTGTCGAATTGGTACGTGCTCTCTTAACCTCGGACACCATCTCCCAAAACTTATTACCTCCCTCCTAACAGCTCCAAGCCTTCTTCCTCGTCTCCGACGACCTCATGGACAGTTCCATCACACGTCGAGGTCAACCCTGCTACTACCGAGTCCCAGGAATCGGTCTCATCTCAATCAACGACGCTTTCATGCTCGAATCCTCCATCTACTTTCTCCTCAAGAAACACTTCAGATCCGAACCTTACTACGTCGATATCCTCGATTTGTTCCACGAGACGACGTTCCAGACCGAGTTGGGTCAATTGATCGATTTGATCAGTGCGCCTGAAGATCATGTTGATTTGAATAAGTTTAGTTTGGAAAAGTACGTGTTGTGTATATGCGCTTTCTTCTTGTTATCTTCTTCTTTTCTCTTTCCTCACTTTCTCACTTATCCGGAAACTAACTCTTTCCCTCCAGACACTCCCTAATCGTCATCTACAAAACCGCTTTCTACTCTTTCTACCTCCCCGTAGCCCTCGCAATGCTAATGTGCAACATCCCCTACACCTCTTCCACATCCTCCCCACCAACCCCTCTCCCCTCCTCAACCCACAACACCCAAAGCGGGGGCGACCAAGGCATCTCCCACTCCTCCTCCAAAACCACGCAATCCATCCTCTCCACCCTCTCCCTCACCCCAACCCTCTCAACCCCCTACTTCCAATCCCTCCAAATCCTAATCCCCCTAGGCGAATACTTCCAAATCCAAGACGACTACCTCGATTTCTCAGGTCTCCCGATGGAAATAGGTAAAGTAGGAACAGACATCGTAGACAACAAATGTTCTTGGGTAATCAACACTGCCTTATCCCTATGCACACCTGCCCAACGTGCCCTCCTCGACCAAAACTACGGTGTCAAACCCAACTCAGAAGAAACCGCAAAAGCGGAAGCGCAGAGAGCTAAAGCGCGAGAGGAAGGAAGGGGGGAGGGTGAGGAACAAGGGTATTTAGGCGAACATGAGAAGAGAGTGAAAGCGTTGTTTGAGGAGTTGGGGATTAGGAAGTTGTATAAGGAGTATGAGGAAGGTGTGGTTAAGAAGTTGAATGAGATGATTGAGAGTTTGCCGGAACCGAAGGAGGGCGAGGAAGGGTTGAGGAGGGAAGTGTTTACGAGCTTTTTGGGTAAGATTTACGGGAGGAAGAAGTAAAGACTCTTCAAATTTTCGGGCGTGGGGGGATGTAGTTATATACATTGGTAGATAGATACAAGAAAAGCGCAGGTGTATAGAAATAGATAGTAAACTATGTACATGAAAAAGAAACACTTCTGTTTTTTCGTCTTTTTTTTTACCCCCCAAATGTCCGTCACATTAAAAAACGTTCGACTCGCAACAGAAAAACAGTTGGAAACAAGGTGATAGTACATTTTGAGAGAGGAAAAGAAAAACAACAAGACAAGACAAAACAAGCAAAACAGATGAACAAGCAAGGCCTATATAAACGAGGATGGGGTACCGTAACCCTAAACAGACACGACACACACACGCACACACACACACACAAAGGACGGAGAACACAGCGTTTCAGGGATAGATAGATAATGAAATAAGGAAAGCAAAAAAAAAGCAAAAAACGAATGAGGTTGAGAGAGTTTACTTCAACCCCCATTCGTTTTGAACGCACGCGCGCACACACCGAACACCGTTTACTCACTCCGTCGTGTTTATTTCAAATCAGTGGGGAGCTCAAAGTTTTTTTCACGCTTCGACATCTCCACCGACAGGTGCGCTCTCCATAGGGTCAGCTGCCTCGACTGGAGGAGCACCAGGTTGGACCTCTAAGACAGGAGCGACAGCTACTGTTTCAGCGGTGGTCGTCGTTTCACCGGTAACTGTTCCATCAGCCATGACGACGTCTTCTTCTCCCGTAGCAGCAGCAGCTGCAGGTGCAGCACCACCAGTAAGAGATTTGATAAAGTCGAGTGCGATTTTGGGGCTTTTTTTTTTCATTGACGTTTGGCATGGACGAACCCGAAAAAAGTAAAGAAAAAAAGCAGAGGGAAAAAGTCAATAATCAGCACACACAGTCCGAAAAGGAATAACCCCCAAACACACAGACACTCACCTATCACCAGCCTTGACAGGAACCTTCTTATCCACCAACTTGCCCGTCCCTTTCTCAAACACGAAATGACTCCTCTTGGTCTTGGTACCCTTGTCAGCGGCGCCTAACGCGGCGATGAGCGTACGCGAAGGGTCAGAGAGCAAAGGGTAAGGAAGGGTTTTCTAGAAGGACAAAACAGATGAAGGGAAGGAAGGTGTTGTTAGCGTTAACTTGCGTTGGAAGCGTTGGGAGGAGAAAGGTAGAAGATAGGCCGAAATAAGCCGATAGGAATAAAGTTTTTCCCGATTATTTCCGAAGCAAGAAAAAAAGACGAGTTGCGAGAGCTGTAACATGGGGCGAGCAAGACTAGAGCCCGTGAGCCGAGCGAGCGAGTTCCATAAATCCTCTCACTCCTTTTCCTCTTCTCTCTTCCTCTGTCCTTGAAGGTCCAAGGAGATCTCGTGTTCCGCACTCCCTTTGACTGCACGGAGTCGAGAAATGGAGAACGGACCGGTCTGCATAGAGAGAGAACAGATGGCCCAAGGCTCTATCCCAGCTGGAAGAAAAACCGAGGAACGAAGATTGCTAGACCCAAGGACCACCCTCAAACCCAATCCTAATTCCAACTTTCCCCTGCCCCAATCAGAAACAAGTCAACGGCGAACACGAAGAACGGAAAGCTTTCCAACTAAAAAATCAAAGCGTTTTCGGAGGCCCTTCCCGTCTAATCCACTCCAGTCTGGCTTACTCCCCTCAGTTCACCGTTTTCCTGGTTCCCCTGGACCTATACCTCTTTTCCTCTCGCCAAAAAAAAAAACAGAAAAACAAAGAAAAAGAAATTCCTTCACCGGCCAACCCGGGGTAAATCAAAACGTTCTAAACGATCAAAACAGACCGCAGACCGCAGACCATTCCACAGATAAGAACACGAGAACACGGGATGTTTATGAGAGAGAGAGAAACCAGGTAAAGGAAGCAAGACATCCGGTATGAAACGAGCTCCAACACGAGCCCATTCCCCCCAAGGCCCCTTTCCCCAAGACCAAAAACTCATCAAAAAGGAAAAAAAAACAAACAGCTGACTTGTTGTACGTATTATACCACATTGCACCATGAGTTGGGGGACGGGACAGAAATCGGGGATCAATTTCTACCCCCCAAGATACTTATCTCGGGATTACGGAAGTGGGGAAAAGAATAGGGCTGGCTGGTTGTGGAGAAGAAGAGCAAAAGAGAAAGAGAAAGGGAGGGGCAATCCTTGAACAACAACCCTCGTTCGGAAACCAAAACACTCTGGACCTCCCGTCTCCCCTCCAAAGAACTTGTTTACGAGAGGTAAACATCAACAAAATCATACGACTTCCTTCGGCATCCAAAACAATTGATTTAGATTCGAACCCCAGAAAAAACGAAGAAATGAAAGCGGGGAGGGAGTGAGAGGGAGGAACCCTAAAAAGGTCCGAAACGAACCCAATGAAAAGAAAAGAGGGTACTTTTATCTGGGGTCCCGATATGTGGCCAAATTGAAAATGGAAGCTAAAAACAACTGGGATTTGGGGGTGTTGTTGCCGAGAACGAGCTAATGACGATATACCCTCAGGTACAAGAGCGAAAGGAGGAAGAGGAAGAGACACAACAGAGAGAGAGAGAACATGGATAGGAGGTTGGAGGAAATTGAATAGAACAAAACACGAGACTCGAAAATAGAAGAATAAGGGAAAAAAAGAGAAGTGTGGAGAAGACGCCGAAAAACACATAGCGCTAAAAGTGAAAAGGAACTCACCTTGGTCTGCCATTTGAGCTGAGCCTCACTTGAATCAGCGGAGACGCAATAAATGTCGTAACCTACTGCGGTGAATTCGGTGTAGATGTCGCGGTAGCCGCAGGCTTGAGTTGTGCAGCCGGCTTTTATGTGTGGGGAAGAAGGAGAAGGAGAAGGAGACGGGGGTTAGCGAATTGTAAGATGGGTGAAAGAGAAGAACGGGAGGGAAAACGCGGTGAAGAAGGCAATAGGGAATCATAAACGTAGTTACGAGCCTCCCACGCAAGCCCGAAATCGGCCCCAGCCCAGAAAGAAAGGAGAGGAAAAATTCGAAGAAAATTCGATAGAAATAAAGCTCACGAGTATCAGCTTTGGGCACGCAGAATAAAACGACACCCTTTTCAGCAGTGAGGGTAGCGACCTCGACGTCTTCGCCTTTCTCGTTCTTGACAGTGAGAGACGGGAGGGTATCGCCAATTTTGAGGCCCTCGCTCTCGGATTTGGCCTGGTAACGATAAGGAAGTTTGGTTCAGTAACAGATTATAAGGGCTATATGCGCACCACAAAAGGATGCTTTTTGGAAAACAACGAAAAGGCGTTGCAAAAAAACTTGCAAAAAACACACACACCTTTTTATTGCTCCCCTCCTCTTTTTCCTCTCCCTCAACGACCTCATCAGCTGCTCTCTTTCCATTCTTCTTCGCACCCGCAGTACCAGATGCGCTTCTCTTCCTTCCAGCACCAGCACCACCACCAGCACCACCAGCACTAGTACTCTCCTCCTCCTTCGGTTTCGCCGGTTGAGCAGAAATCCTAGTCGAGCGTCTAGAAGGTTCCGCAGCAGGTGCAGCAGCAGCTTTGTCTTTCCTGGGTCGACCTCCCTTCTTGCCTCCTCCTCCTCCAGCAGAAACAGGTTCTCCTCCTAGGCCTCCTTCTTCCTTGGCATCACCATTGGTTTCACCAGCCGCAGTAGCGATAGCTTCGGTTGCAGTCCCGTTGGCTGAGTCGTCGCCTTCGGGTTTGGTAGTCTCAGCTGGACCCGGAACGCTGGCATCAACGACAGCTGCGGGGGCTTCCACGGCGGCAATAACAGTAGGGTCAGACATTATGGGGGATATTTTATGGCTCTTTTCGAAAAAGTTTGCTGTCGAGGGAATACAACCAGAGGGGCAGCAGGACGGGGAGGGAAAGGGATAGAAGGGGAAGGAAGAAAAAGAGCTGGCGAGTCCCGAGTTTTGTGTGTTTACTGTTACACATTATTTACACAACAGACATTACATACGGAATTCATAACAACCTTCGAATTCGGCGGGGCGGCCAGCGGAGTGCCCAATGCTTTGTTTGGCTACTTTGTTTGTACACCAAAAAGGCGCTTTCAACTGAGTTCCGCGGATCATGTGGACTGGTCAGCTGCTTAATCAGGTGATCCACTGTTGCCACGAGGCGTAAGAGATCTGGATTCTGTAAATTTAATAAATTTAATGCTATTTATGTAGTTGTGGCCGCCTGGCGAAATGGCATCGCGTCTGACTACGAATCAGGAGATTGCAGGTTCGACCCCTGCGGTGGTCAATATAAAATTTAGTAGTCGCCATTTGTTTTGAGGTCTGATTCTTCCCTCTTTCAGCTTTCCAGAACATACTGATCGTACGGCAAGGGTTTACTGCCATCCAAAGTTTCCAAACAGCTTTTAAGACATATCTGATCTTGTTTCAAAACGTAGACTTTGCCACTACTTTGACGGTGGTAAATTGTGACTATGGTGATTATATACTTCTACCAACGCTTCGACTTCGCGCTCCTATTTCGGTTTTCGTAGATCATATTCGTGAAAGGCCTAACGTACTACGAGTTAGGGAGGATCGCATTGGAGAGCATGGATATACGCACTTTTCGAACTTGAGTGCCACATAATAAGTGAAGGCTACATAGAGGGACAACAGCAAACCTACTGCCAGGCGCTCGTACCTAAGGACAAGAAGATCAGAAGGTCTCCAAAAAAAATGCCTCGTGTAAGAACGCACCACAACGCTGCCCCTACAAAACACAATGTGCTGCCTACATACATTGGATCATCCAAGACATTGAAAGGAAACTGAGTGACCCGCTGCTCTTTCAAAATTCCAAAATGGTCTCCGAGGTACGTCCCGTAGAATCCTAGCGCGATGAAAGAGGTAAACACGAGGAAGTTGCCTATCCCGAATATGATCCAAGCCATTACGGTCTGAATACCATAAGGAAGGTGGAATTGAGCTTGATCATGCAATGCCTTCTTGTATCTGTTCTCTATCTTTAGCTAACCTGTATAAAGATCAAAGCGTCCTCAACCCACAGCACTTCTCGATATAAACCTGCCACGAAGATCGTAACTCCAAGGGCGGTACAACCCGAGTGAGCACCCATGCATTTGGTCAGAGTTTTGTTACGATACTCTGGGAATACAATATAAGTGATTGAATGATTCGTGGCAGAGCAGACAGGGATTACCATTTCTTGCCACTACGTTCCATAACAGGGGACTGGCAGTGATAGAAACGAGTGACGCATATAGAGAGCCTTTTGTCCAGTCAATGTATAAAGCCAATGATACAAACTCTAGAAGCTTGGTCATTGAGATCAAAAGAGAAGAGAACATGACAATAGAGGCGAGTGACCTTTGCTTTGGTGTGGAACCTGCTGCTCGGAAGATCATTTTTGATGGGTCAGGGTGAGGCCCGTTGAAATTAACATCATCCTCCTCTCATTACGAAGCCGAGCTCCGCTCGTACAGATGCTTCGAATTTGGAAGGACAAGGGTTACAGGTCTAGATGCATCTGATCTTGTTTCAAAACGTTAGACTTCGCCACCACTTTGACGGTGCGAAGTTCTTCCATCAGTACCTGATAGTCTGGAAGGACAAGAGTAAAAATTCCTCGCATTGATGAGACTTTGGACGATGAACGATTTATTTTCGCAATTTTGTATCTTATTTTACTAGCTTATTTTCTCTTCACTGTGAGTAGCTTCATAGTACCTGCTGTGATTAGTTTCGTAGTACCGACACTATCACAAGTACATAGTTCTAAATTATTCAAAAGTACATAAGTTCTATGTACGCTTGTAATACCCCGCACCCGTCAGTGGGCGAGATGGTCTACTGCGCGTTTGCCTCCGTCAGAACAGGCTGAAGTTTAAGGTTCCCCGCACTCTACCTCGTGCGCGTGACTTGGCGGCCGGGGAGCCCCACTGTATTTTTCCGAGACATATGCCACATGGATGCGAAACGAGAAACGAAAGACGTCGGAGTTTAAATAGATTCTTGTTTCAAAACGTCGACTTTGCCACTTGGACCACATCTTTGACAGTGGTGAGTTTACATGACTATGATGATTATGATCCATTCCAATCTACAAGTATTAGGACAACTTCGAAAATGGGCTCTCCTGTCAGCAGCGACATCGTCGATTACCTTTCTGGGCGCCGCAGAGTCAACGAGCCCGTCTTTCTATCTTCGTTCAACTCCGAATCTCTGCGCACTATGCTCGAAAACGAGAAAAAATGTGCTTTGGAACGATCTGCTGTTATCAACAAGCTTATCCAAGAGATGGACGAGCAGAAGGGGGTGATGGCTCGTATCCTCAATATTCTATCTCCTATCAGACGACTTCCACCAGAAATCTTGGTCGATATATTTCTGGCATATGCTGAGCTGAAGAACACACGCGCTCAAGCAGAGACAGAGGAAGAGGAAGAGGAAGAGGAAGAAAACGGCAAGTCTGCCAGCTCCGTGGATTTGGACCCGGTCCATGGTTTTTACAACGATCTGCCCCATTTCCTATTGCTCTCCCAAATTTGTTTTCAATGGAGAAACATCGTTCAGCAAGACCCACGATTGTGGTGTCGGATTTCCATTCGTATTACGCACAAACAGTCCCTTCCGGACAAGGAGGTTGTCCATGGATGGTTGCAGCGCAGCGGTTCTTTACCGCTCGACATCTCTATCTCGACACGGAGCCATATCGATCTCGAGGAGTATTTCATACCGTTCTGTGAACGCTGGCGTTCGTTGGATCTCGATATGAGGACTGAAGGGTTCGAGTTTTTGTTCAACAGGCCACCCCTTTCTCTCCCAAACCTCCAACAACTTGTCATTCGAAAGCCCCCTGAACCCCTCAGCCCCTTTGGCGTGCTCCTCGACTTGCCTTGCGAATGGCCATTCGAAGGAGAAGCATTTTCTAATGCCACCAATCTCTCAGTCTTCAAATACTTGCCAGGCCGTTCGTACTCTCAAAACCCCCCACAGTGGTTCATGTGCCATGTCCCTTTCGAACATATCACTACCTTAAGTCTGGGATACGACTCTGATAATCCTATTTTCTTCAAAGTGATGCTACAAGTCTGTACCTCGATACAGACTTGTGATCTTCTCAACATTCCAGACTGGCCCGACAACGCCCCTCCGCCATTCACACCGGTCACCCTTCGTGATCTAAGAAGACTATCTCTCGAATTCACAGGTCGATCCAGTTCACCAGAAATTCTCCAAGGTCTCTGCCTCCCTAAACTGGAATCCCTCACTCTGAGACACGTCGCAGGAGCAAACGCTGAACCACAAAATTTGCTTCCCTCTCTTTTGGCGCTTCAGAAGCGGTCAGGATTCCAGCTTCAAACTTTTATATTCCAACTTCCAGCAGTACAACACCACTTTTCGCAACCTCGGGACAACGTTAAGGGTCTTGTAACCTTCCTCAAACTCAACCCGAACCTCGAGATACTCGATCTAGAAGACTGTAGACTCGATATTCCTCTTCTCTGTCGCGAGTTGAAGATTGATCCACACCACTCTTCCTCGGAGCCGCTTGTACCGAACCTTACTCGACTTCGCATTGCGCAAGTACAAAGTCTACCTGCCAGTGGTCGTCAAAGAGATTTATGGAAGCGTCTCAATCCTGGGATAGAGACAGACAACGATATCGCTGAAATGGTGGTCTCTAGGTGGAACCCGCCTCGAAGTTCCGACCAGAGTGGCGGCGTTCGCCGTACTAGTGGCATGACAGTTAATGGTATCTTGGTGAAGCAGTTGAAGGACGGTTTCACTTTCCAGGCATACTCTAGGGACTTGGCTCCAGATACTATGTTGAGACTCAACGTGTGCGAGACGGAAGGGATGCCGTTATGTGTGAAGATTGGAAAACGATATCATGTTTAATGGACACTCGCTCCTGAAGTGATTGTAATAACTTTGGCTCCATACTTTCTTCTTCATCGAAAAAGTTCTTTAGCTTACTTATCTCAAACCATAACTTTCCTTTGAACTATATTTCATAGTTTCCGATAGATTCTTCACAAGCCACAAATTCCGTCTACCATTCTGTTCTTGGTGGTATAAGTAGTCTTGAGAGTCATATTCTGTGCACATCATTACTCCCTTTACTCTAGTCTATACTTATGCAGTAAATATTTACTCTATATCCTTCAATTTCATATCTACATCAGGAAAACCTCCATAACATGATGTTGAGTAATATGTAGTAATGCTTGAGAGTTTATGATCGGCTTGGTCCGAGTTGGCTCAGACCACGCAGTAACTTCGTTGGTTCTTTTAACCTTATTTATTATCAAATGATGCTGCATCTACTCAGGTAAGTACTTGTATTTTATGCTGATCAAAAATTCCCTCGGTTTTAGGCCCTGGTACTGCTAGCACTCAATCTTCCCATAATCCGTCCTTGTGTGTCTACGTGTCCTTTTTTGGTCAAACTGACTATATGGTCTATAGGCTTGTATCTACTCCTTCTATTGCAGACACGTCGCAAATCATTGTGTTGTGTCATTCCGGATATGGAAGCTAAGTACTATCAATAGAGTATTACTACTTTAGTGTACATGCCTACTTTTGTATATATTCATCCGTGTATACTAACGAGACTTTAATATATTTTTGACTCATTTCCAATGATAAGTGAGATAAAAATATGGCTACAGCCAGATAATCATGCATGCTCTCCTCATTGTTGACATCTGTTAATTGGATTCAGGTAATGCGATTCATTTCTGGTAATGACCGACAATTAAGAAAATTTAATGAACTTGATGACTCTTGCAATTATTGCCATGGCTGCCGGTAGCTGCCGGTGAGATGTCAAAGGATTTGTGATCATGAGCCGCCGCAATTCCACATCATGATAGCACCCTTGCTGATACTTAGAACATAGACGTCTCAATTTCGAATGTATTCAATAGTAATCGTAACGGTCTTTTGTACTCTCGGTTTCTAAACAGCGGATGCATATGCTTCTAGTGCTTCGACTTTGCGCTTCTCTTTTCATAGATCATGCTAGTGAAAGGCCTAATACGAATTAGGGAGGGTTCCTTCGAGAGCATGGTTATACGCACTTTTCGAACTTGAGCGCCACATAATAAGTGAACGCTACATAGAGGGACACAAGCAAACCTACCGGGCGCTCGTACCTAAGGACAAGAAGATCAGAAGGACTCCGAAAAAATGCCACGTGTAAGAAACATACATTGGATCATCCAAGACATTGAAAGGAAACTGAGTGACCCGCTGCTCTTTCAAAATTCCAAAATGGTCTCCGAGGTACGTCCCGTAGAATCCTAGCGCGACGAAAGAGGTAAACACGAGGAAGTTGCCTGCCACGAATATGATCCAAGCCACTACGGTCTGGATACCATAAGGAAGGTGGAATTGAGCTTGATCGTGCAACGCCTTCTTGTATCTGTCCTTTTCTTAGCTAACTTGTATAATGATCAAAGCGTCCTCAACCCACAGCACTTCTCGATATAGACCTGCCACAAAGATAATAACTCCAAGGACGGTACAGCCTGAGTAGGCGCCCATGTATCTTGTCAAAGTTTTGTTCCGATACTCTGCGAGTATGATAAATGATTGGATAGGCTCGTAGCAAACAGGAATTACCGTTTCTTGCCACTACGTTCCATAACAGAGGACTGGCAGTGATAGAAACCAGCGATGCATATAGAGAGCCTTTTGTCCAGTCGACGTGTGAAGCCAATAGTAGGAACTTCAGAAGCTTGGCCATTGAAATCGAAAAAGAAGAGAACATGAGGGCCGACAGCAAGACGAAAGCGCTCCCAAAGATTGCTCATCCGACATGAGTCTAGCTCTAGAACGTCAGCAAAGGATTCCTTGCACTATAATTAATTTGAGACCCAGATTGAATAGTCATAATCACAATGAATTGAAACAATCGCTGAATCATATTAGAGAGGTTGCAACTTGCGCAGCGCCAACCATATGCCGTATGCGGCTTAGTCAGCGTGCGCGAGCTCTCTGCAAGATGTGTGCACAGCACGTATTTCAGAAAATACATATCTTATGAATATGAAAAGCACTGGGTTATAAACTGATGAACAGAATAGACTGTATTGACACCAGAAGAACTAAGTAAGATGGAAGCCTCATTGTGATTTAGCCAAAATTGCATAAACACGCTATGCCAGCTGGTTGCGAAAAGTTTGGGAAAAGTGGGACAGAATGCCGACATTGCTTGATATGTAAACCAACTAATTAGTCTCTTTCTTCAATAAGGAGAGACCTGAAGCAAAATCTGGATGATGGGAGCAGTGCAAGAGAGAGGAAAGTGTCTGGGGCAGGGACTGTTATGTTCTGGTCGCATTTTTGTCCAATCTCTTCTTGAGAGTGAGCTGGAACACTTGGATATAACCATGGTTATTGTTAGCATTGTGTTAGAATAAGAAAAGTTCACGACACACCCATGTTTCCACCGAAGGCAACAGATACCACCTGACATGCGTAATTCCATCAAATCTTGTCCAAGTCACAAGCTTTCCCATCAAAATTGTTCCTTGAGACCCATAGGAGTGTATTGAGACTATTGAGCTGACAATGACCAAGTATTTAGATGGTAGAGTTTGAGTTTGAGTCTGTGGTTGGCTAGCGCACGCATTCTACAGCAAGCCAGCTGTGCACGCTGAATAAGCCGCATGTGACATATGGTTGGCACTGCACAACCTCTCTATTATTACTGTCGAGGCGCCGGCACGCGGCAGAGCCCGCTACTTGGGCAAAGTGCAGTCGAGACTTTTGCCTATACATTTTATTATAGTACTAAGTACGATTGATTTGGTTTTCGTGAGATACGAGATAAGATAAGTAACAGTAACAACAACAAAGGGATCAGGAACACGTGAAGTACTTCTTGTTAGGATTATGTTTTTGTGAGACCTCAGACAGGTTCGTGGGACGCGACCTTCAGGCAGTACAAAGCAGACAGAAAGCACTGAGCAAATAGGACAAGTGGGATAGCAGTAAGAATAGCAGCAATGTTGAGAAGCAGAGAAGCAGAACAAGACAAATCGGTTTGCAAAGCAATCGAATTTCCTGCGGAAAGAATTGTCATATGTGGCGTTAGCGCTCAGTCGGGGACAAATAAGTACCTATGTATCAGTAGCAGCCTCTGTTCCGTTGCCGTTTCCTCCGCCATTGACTACTTGTGGCGTTTCGAGCTTGTCGTCGATGAGGACTATCAAAGAAGTTAGAAAACATCAGTATCCAAATGTACTTGCATTCTGAAATTGTGTACAACAGATGTTACATCAACCCATGTGAATACAAAAGATGTCTGTATATTGGCAAATCCACATCGCAAAGACAGCCAAGCAAATAAAACGGAGAAGATGGAGTTACGAGAAAGTCTTTAATATTGACGCACGCGCCCAAGATGTTTCTACGCGCCTCGCTGGTTTCAAAAATCCAATCTGCATGAGACAGTGGCCGAAAAGTATCATCGGGCGAGGCAACAAAGGGGTGAACCGATTCATTAATACCGCACAAACTGCTTTGACCGCTATCCGCAACACTACAACTACACAAGTCATAGGAAAAAGCTGTATGGGTGCCTTCTGGAGACACACATACATGTTCAGTGTGCACACTGAGAAAGTCATTGACAGGTAGGTAAAAAATCATCAAAGACAATAGCAATAGCTGAGCACAAGCCGTGGTACTGGATCACTGACATTCCATTGACTATGAAATCACGCTTGCATCGACGAGGAGAAACTTACCTCAAATGAGAATCCTGCTTGAAATTCAACTCAACAAATTAGATATACATGAGTTGACTGAACTCACTTTGAAAGAGACGTTGGTCAATGGCACCAGGAGTGCAGAAGCTACGTCTCACGTCAATATCGTTGATCGAAGTAAATTGTTAAACATACAATCACCTATACATATGAAATCCATGGCAGATCCAAGACCGCAAGATGTACACCACTTCCCGAACGTCTCAAACCAGTTGAAACCACAGACGGTCAAGAACAACATCAACGGCACCATGCCATCGGGGAGAGACTGGAATGTGACCGACATCAAAGTCGACATCGACCTGGAAGGAACAACCAGCCACAGTGACAGAAACAGTCACAGAAGGCAGTGGCATACGGAGACCAATGCGGTACGTAAACGCAGCTAAGAGATGCGGACGAGCAACGGACGTGTGTTCACAATAGCGCTAACGGAACGACTAAAATTTTAGTAGAACTTGAAGTGGGCTCTGCCTGCAGATCTGCACTGTGTTAAGTATATGTAACCGATTCAAAGAAACCTGGGGAGATGACGGGAGAGTGGACGGTGAATGACAACGTGGTAGCAGAAAGCAGATTGGCGCGGTCTCAAACAGGGGATACAGAGACGGGTCGATGTACTTCGAGTCCGGAACCGCATTGCAAAAGACTCAGAGCAGCCCGGCACCGCATTGCAACAGACTCAGAGAAAGAAGGTCATGTGAGTCATGACTTTTCGTTCTGAGTCTCAACTTTGCTGAGAAAAAAATCTGTTGTATCATACATGGTATCATTTAATATATTGAAAGCAAACGGAATAATCGTAGACCTTGTCAAAAAAAACACCACCAAAATGTCAAGTAGTAGCTCCACACTTTGGCCTACCACGATTCAACATTCCCATCGGTACCTGTTGCTATCACTACTTAGGTACTTACTTTTTATGTTCACCTTTGAGCAGAAGAAAGTCTGACAACGATGTACGAAGCTCTGCTATAGCACCATCCACACTCCCTGCACCATTCTATTCCATTACGAAGGCACCCACTCATCCAAGGGAACAAAAAAGAGGGCCGTCTCTTTCGTGCGGCTTGTACGAGGCCGATTGAGGATGTCAAAAATGTGATTGTGATAAGTATACCAAATGGGCCTAACCCCGAAATAACTAAGCGACTAGGTTGAGTAAGGGCGAGTCCTTCGGTTGGCCTCGTAATTTAATCAGTTCTTGCATCAACTCTGCCGCCTGCGTCGCAGTCTGATTGTTCCGGCCTGTACTTTACCTTCTTACTTCTTAGAGAACCGGGGTCAGTGTGGGGTTCGCGCCCACCTCCTGAACCTTGACCCTGACGCACACCTTTTTTTCAATTTTCATGCTCAGATATGACTCTTTGTAAAGCGCATGACGCACCACCCACTGCGGTTAAACCTGCACGGCACGCAAGTGATGCCTTGCGTATTGCCTGCAACCCGGCCGTATCCTGATTGGGTCCCTGTTGCCGGTTCCTCCTCCTCCTCCTCCCAAAGGAAGATGAAGAATATCACAATGGTTCTCGATCGAGAATAGATTGCCTCAGTCCGAATCATGAGAAGAACTGAGATAAATTCTTGAAATCGATCGATGATGATCATGTACGAGTGGAAGACGTACCTTCACCGAGAAATATTCCCCATCCAGCGTAGACTAGAAGAAAATGTGAGCGCTTGGTGGCGGATCTTACTGGGAAGCTGGCGAGACTCACTTGTTGTGAATGTCATCGTTCGATTGCAATCCTGATTGAGATACCATGTGTGAGCTTCGTGAATAAGCATTGGGCACGGGAAAAGAGCATACCGTGATATTGGGACCTCAACGCTCTGTTTTTTTATGAGAACAAATTTCTTATAGGATGTCAAGAAAAGATACCATAGACAGCCATAAAAGTATCAATGAAAGTGCTGGAACGATGAATCCCTGTTCCAACGACTGTAAAGATACAAAGTCTTTACGACGGTCCAGCGTCGTTTCCAAATATATTCGTACTGTAAACGAAAAGATCAAAACGGTTCGAGTCGAATCGAAAAGTTCCAACAATAACCCTTTAACGCACCTCGAGGTTCAGGGTTGTCACGGTATCGTAAGTCTGTTTGTAAAAAAAGATAAGAAAGGTATTTGAAGAATTGACGATGAGACTGACCAGCAAAGCCAAGCATGCCACTATCGAGTTAAATTTGAGCGTGTAAATTATAAAGGCTGGCTAAAAACATACCTTTGATATACTATTCGTCGGGAGGAGGAAATCAGAGAGGTTCTATGAATATATGGGGTTGTCCACACACATTGACAACCGCCAGGTTAGAAAGAAAAGGCGTCAAGCCCGAAAGAAAGAAAGTCATTGCAAAAGAGAAAGAGGAGAGTCGAATCCAATTCAGAATGAAGAGCTGAGGTATGTTTATAATATTATTTTGACAGATCATCATGATTTGTGGCCTGCAGTTCCACTGAGTCGTTTTAGGTCATATGTGAGTGATGAATCAATTCTGAGCATTGATGATCAACTGCAGAGCAACGTCAAAGTATCTTGGCAATAATCGTGCCCCCG
The DNA here is from genome assembly GCA_004369135.1 of Dendrothele bispora CBS 962.96. NCBI lineage: Eukaryota > Fungi > Basidiomycota > Agaricomycetes > Agaricales > Dendrothele > Dendrothele bispora. The sequence continues at coordinate 18,627 of ML179520.1, forward strand.
CTAGTCTTCTGAAACCCGTGATGGCCGATATTGGCGTTAGTTTTGAACTCTAAGGCTGTAGGCGTTGCGGCCTCAGACGCTCAGGAACACTTCCGAGGTTGGTAAATACTACCGCAAAGGGGTCTTGCTCTGCATGTGTCGGCAGATCGGAAAAATGATTATCGTACAGCCCGTGGTGTCCGGATCCGTTAGATTGAGATTCTAGTCGAATGAAATCATGTGCTTCACTTCGTCACCTTAAGAAGACCCTTTACCAAATCTCAAGGAAGTTGAAGGGGTTCGATTTGATGCACAATGGAGGAACTATGTAAATGTTCTGCCAGGGCAGCTGGAATCAGAGTTTGTATCCCAGTGGTGGCCGAGTGACAAAGTTACCAGGTAGGCTTCTATGCCATACCAACTTATTCGAGGGTTACAGTCACAGTCAAACGCGTCGACGCATTGCAGCGCATTGCCCGTGAAGTTGAGGTTGCGTGAGGTGGTATGGGATCATCTGTTGCCAGCCGAATATCGGCATGTCCACTGATCGACACGGCCGCTCAGATCGTATCATTGATAGTACATATCTGATCTTGTTTCAAAACGTAGACTTTGCCACTACTTTGACGGTGGTAAATTGTGACTATGGTGATTATATACTTCTACCAACGCTTCGACTTCGCGCTCCTATTTCGGTTTTCGTAGATCATATTCGTGAAAGGCCTAACGTACTACAAGTTAGGGAGGATCGCATTGGAGAGCATGGTTATACGCACTTTTCGAACTTGAGTGCTACATAATAAGTGAACGCTACATAGAGGGACACAAGCAAACCTACCGGGCGCTCGTACCTAAGGACAAGAAGGTCAGAAGGTCTCCAAAAAATGCCACGTGTAAGAACGCACCACAACGCTGCCCCTACAAAACACAGTGTGCTGCCTACATACATTGGATCATCCAAGACATTGAAAGGAAACTGAGTGACCCGCTGCTCTTTCAAAATTCCAAAATGGTCTCCGAGGTACGTGCCGTAGAATCCTAGCGCGATGAAAGAGGTAAACACGAGGAAGTTGCCTGCCCCGAATATGATCCAGGCCACTACGGTCTGGATACCATGAGGAAGGTGGAATTGAGCTTGATCGTGCAAGGCCTTCTTGTATCTGTTCTCTATACTTAGCTTGCTTGTATAATGGTCAAAGCATCCTCAACCCACAGCACTTCTCGATATAAACCTGCCACGAATATAGTAACTCCAAGAGCGGTACACCCTGAGTGAGCACCCATGAATTTGGTCAGAGTTCTGTTACGATACTCTGCGAGGATGATAAGTGACTGGATGATTCGAAGCAGACAGGAATTACCGTTTCTTGCCACTACATTCCATAACAGAGGACTGGCAGTGATAGAAACCAGCGATGCATATAGAGAGCCTTTTGTCCAGTCGACGTGTGAAGCCAATAATACAAACTTCAGAAGCTTCATTGAAATTACGAGGCCCTTTAGGGACTCGTCCTGAGCTCGCAGGCGGTGGCTGTGCCGTATACTAGATGCTATCCCCGTTAGGCATCCGGTCCGACATGGCTACCTTCTACCCGGTGATCTAGAACATTTTCAGTTAGTCAGCAGATCCTCGCACCGACTTTTTCCATCGCAACCACCACCATCGTCAAGCCAAGTGCTCAAATCCTCTCAAAATATTGACCTACCCCGCAATTCAATGTCATACCCGCTTTTTTTATGTTCTACAGTATAACAGTCGATACTGCTAGTCGTGATAACGCAGGTGCGTCGGTGTTTGATGTCGCCGGCTTCTTTTTTCCTGACAGTTTTTAACAGACATTTCTTTGTCTCAGCCGGACCCGGAACGCTGGCATCAACGACAGCTGCGGGGGCTTCCACGGCGGCAACGACAGTAGGGTCAGACATTATGGGCTCTTTCGAAAAAGTTTTGCTTTCGAGGGATAACAACCAGAGGGGGAAACAAGGGATAGAAGGGGGAAGGAAGAATGGAGGTGAAAAAAAAGAGCTTGCGAGTCCCGAGTTTTGTGTGTTTACTGTTTTGAACACTTACACAACAGAGTTTTTACCACATTACATACGGAATTCTTCGAATTCGGCGAGGCGGCCAGCGGAGTGATACATAGGATGCTTTGTTTGGCTGCTTTGTTTGTTACCTTGCTTGCTAGGTCTCTCCACGCTCTTATTCACTAGGCTCGTGACCATCCGCTTTCGAACTCCGCAGGCTTCGTTCAGAAGCGGCTGGGACGAACCGTAAGTCACATAGCAGGGTCACAGAGCGTGACGCGGACTTAGTGAAATTCGCTCGAGGCCCAACCTCCAGATCAACATCCACCCACTAACCACCTCACGTCAAGCTTGAAAACTGTTTGCCATCCACTATATTCAGTAAAATACACGGTGTTTTCCCCATAATACGTTCCATATATAATATAAACCCAGATATTCCAATTCTTGTTCCTCCGGCCCAAAATGCAGTCCAGTGTTGGCAAAGTCTGGTATAATGGCACACATCGAAGACAAAACAATCTAATTGTCAATAAAGAAGTGTTTATATGATAAAAAGTAGAGTATTCTGACCTTTATGCATCTATATTCATGTTCTTGGTGCACGGTTAGGCATGAAAAGAACTCGCATCACACAGCTTGAGTACATATTATAGCAGCTTGAGATGTTGAGGCCGATGGGCGAAGTTCCGAGGGGCTTCAGCCTATGAAAACAGTCAAAAGGGACTGAAACTCATAAAAAAAGTTACAAAAAATGACGTAAAACTATCAATTTATACGCCGCTGCAACGAAGAACAGTTGTGAGAGGTGGTACACGAACCAGAAAAGATTTACAATACTCAAAGGAGTGGTTTAGGATGTTGGGCCCAAAAAAACTGCTGAAAACCTTCAAAATTGACCAAAAACTTCCATTGATGACGCAGAATAGCGAGGCCTGACCCAAGGGCTTGTCTCCAGACATAAAAACATGTAAGACAGCTTTTTGATCACAAACAGATCAGTTTGCGTTCATACGGTAGCCCAACAGTCCCATTTTTGCGTGATCACAGACAAGGTTAGACTGATAGTGCCGTATAAATGTTGCGGAAATGGATCAATTTGACGCAGGGAAGTCTTGTAGCTAGTAATAAGGTGTTAAGAGTCGGTTTGAATACCGTCAGAAGCCATAGCAGCAGAACAGGCAGTAAACCAGCATTTTAAGTCACCACAGAGTACGAGCAACAAGATAAACAAGAGACAAGCAGATAGACCAGCCAGAATAGTTATTGAGTAATATAGCGAGTATTTGGACTTGATTTCGACCAAGTTTGAGGGAGAGCGAGCCAGTGGAAGGTGAGGGTGAGTGAGGTGGGTGATGGTTGAAGGCAAATTTCGCTAAGTCCGCGCGTGACATTTGGCCCTGCCAAAATGCCTACGGTCCGTCCCAGTCGTTACGCAGAGCGCAACTTTTAAAGCTCCGCTATTTGTTGCGTCATGTTTGCTTGCCAAACACTGCGTAATGCTGGTGACGAGTCTACTTATTCACGTGCCCACACTCCCGAATAAATAATGCCAAAGCCTGCAACGCCTTCTGTTGCAAATAAGACCAAATACATTTCACTGCCCTTCTTCAGTCATCCATATGCTCGTTTCTTTTGTATGTCTTCAGTCCTTCGTGAGGTCGATTCCTTTTGCCTTTTCCGTCACTCACGATCAAACATCTGAGCTCTAATGGTGTCCGATGTTGCTGTGCTTTACTTCCCGTTTGATTAATCCTTTAAATTTCTCGAGCCCGATTCTTCCCTTGATCGAAGGCTCGCACTCTTTTGATTTTTCACAGTCAATAATGACCAACGGCAACTCACAATCACGCCAAACCCCTATCTCTGCCTTCCTGCGTACCCCCCGTTGCTCCATGTCAGCCTGTGTCGGCATTCAGATGCTCCCGTTTCAGGTTGCGACCTTCAAACTTCTCTCGCCACAGCTGTTACACTCATCGTGTCTGGGGACTGTTACGACGGTTTTGGTTTCTTCTTTTGCATTTTTGTCAGTTGTTTTCTTTGGATCTATGGCTGCCACCTTCTGCATGTTGTGCTCTGCTCTCTTCGGCCTACAGACATACAGTTCAATTGGTTTTATCTTTTACAGTCTCCAGCTACTTTTCTCTCACTCACATGAGGTTGTCCCTCTTCCAGCGTTCAATGCAGAAGGATATTACTCTGCGCCATGAAGTAGACGCCCGGAATAAGATTGACAACTTTTGTGCAGATATTGTGTCTGCGAAAATCATTTTCCCTCGGAGCCTGATGCCTTCTTTGCTTGTCATTGCTAAGACCTTGAAGAGGTTCAGTGGTGAGGAAGGGATGGATAATGAGCGTGACCCTAGAAAGAGAATTCGCGTGCAGTGATTTATTCAGGGATAGATATGATTAGATTGTAGGACAGGATTGATTTGTGTGGAAACCGTTTAATCAAAGTCGGTACACTAGAAGATTGTGTGAAACAATGGCGGTGAGAATCCATGGCACTCTGCACTTCACATCAGATTCGGCGCAAGCAAGGTTGGAGCCGACACAGTCGGCACTTCCCTAGTACCAAAAGGCGCTTTCAATTGAGTTCCGCGGATCATGTGGGCTTCAATCAGGTGATCCATTGTTGCCACGAGGCGGGAGACATCTGTAAATGGCAAAATTCAAATGGCATCGCGTCGACCCCTGCGGTGGTCATTGTAAGATTTGGTAGTCACCATTTGTTTTGAGGTCTGATTCTTCCCTCTTTCAGCTTTCCAGTACATACTGATCGTACGGCAAGGGTTTACTGCCATCCAAACAGCTGTTACTTTCCAAGACATAAGTATCTGATCTTGTTTCAAAACGTAGACTTTGCCACTACTTTGACGGTGGTAAATTGTGACTATGGTGATCATAATGCCCATGCTTCTAACAATGCTTCGACTTCGCGCTCCTATTTCGGTTTTCGTAGATCATATTCGTGAAAGGCCTAACACACTACAAGTCAGGGAGGATCGCATTGGAGAGCATGGATATACGCACTTTTCGAACTTGAGTGCCACATAATAAGTGAAGGCTACATAGAGGGACACCAGCAAACCTACAGGGCGCTCGTACCTAAGGACAAGAAGATCAGAAGGTCTCCGAAAAAATGCCACGTGTAAGAACGCACCACAACGCTGCTCCGACAAAACACAGTGTGCTGCCTACATACATTGGATCATCCAAGACATTGAAATAAAACTGAGTGACCCGCTGCTCTTTCAAAATTCCAAAAATGGTCTCCGAGGTACGTCCCGTAGAACCCTAGCTTGATGAAAGAGGTGAACACGAGGATGTTGCCTATCCTGAATATGATCCAAGCCACTACGGTCTGGATACCATAAGGAAGGTGGAATTGAGCTTGATCGTGCAATGCCTTCTTGTATCTGTTCTCTATACTTAGCTTGCTTGTATAATGGTCAAAGCATCCTCAACCCACAGCACTTCTCGATATAAACCTGCCACGAAGATAGTAACTCCAAGAGCGGTACAACCTGAGTGAGCACCCATGTATCTGGTCAGAGTTTTGTTTCGATACTCTAGAGTATGATAAGTGATTGGATGGGCTCGTAGCAGACAGGATTTACCATTTCTTGCCACCACGTTCCACAACAGAGGACTGGCAGTGATAGAAGCTAGCGCCACATATAGAGAGCCTTTTGTCCAGTCGACGTGTGAAGCGAATAATACAAACTTCAGAAACTTGGTCATTGAAATCGAAAAAGAAGAGAACATGAAGGCCGACAGCGAGGTGCGTGGTATTTCTCCTTGTGTTTCATTATAAGCCCCTTTTTTTTCATCAGTGACGCTCATAGGTCACTCTCGCTATGGCGACATTCCGTCTTGGAAAAAGGTACCAGGTACATAAGGTCAATTGTATTTCCAAGTAAAGGGTTTGAAATTCATGTACACGTTACTGTTTTCAATTCGCACAAATGATGGGAGGTTTGGTTGGCGCTGCAATTGTATATGCCAACTACATCAAAGCTATTGATATCGTCGAGGGAGGACGTCACATACGAACGCTAAAAACCGCCGGGTTATTCTCTACATACGCAGTACGTTCTATTCCACAGTTGTTCTCGTACTCTTTATTCCAAAACTAATGAGTATATTTAGCTCGACTACATGAGCAATCCCTCCTGCTTCTTCGTCGAAATCACAGCATCTGCTCTCATCATCCTCATCGTGGCCGCGTGGCGAAATGGCATCGCGTCTAACTACGAATTAGGAGATTGCAGGTTCGACCCCTGCGGTGGTCATTAATTTGGTCAAAGCTGAGATCCAATTTTTCCCTCGAGCTCTCAAGTTGAGGCTTTCCAGTACATATTGATCGTACGGTGATGGTTTACTGCCATCCAAACGGCGTGCTTACCAGGCTTTGTTGTATGTAAAGCTAAAATTTCAATTTATCGAATTGTTGACTGGTCACTCGTTCTTGGAATGGTCGTTTCAAATCCTTCCTTTTGGCACGTAGTTTGGTCTGCAAACAAATCTTCCTCGTGCGCGTGACCTAGCGGCCGGGGCCCGGGAAGCCCCACTGTATTTTTCCGAACGGCTGTAACTTTTCCGAGACATACGCACATGGATGAAACGAAGACGCCGGAGTTTAAATAAATTCTTGTTTCAAAACGTCGACTTTGCCACTTGGACCACACACATACTTGACGGTGGTAAGTTTACATGACTATGGTGATTATAATGTATTCCAATCTTTATTAGGACAACTTCGAACATGGGCTCTCCTGTCAGCAGCGACATCGTCGATTACCTCTCTGGGCGCCGCAGAGTCAACGAGCCCGTCTTTCTGTCTTCGTTCAACTCCGAATCTCTGCGCACTATGCTCGAAAACGAGAAAAAATGTGCTTTGGAACGATCTGCTGTTATCAACAAGCTTATCCAAGAGATGGACGAGCAGAAGGAGGCGATGGCTCGTATCCTCAACATTCTATCTCCTATCAGACGACTTCCACCAGAAATCTTGGTCGATATATTTCTGGCATATGCTGAGCTGAAGAACACACGCGCTCAAGCAGAGACAGAGGAAGAGGAAGAGGAAGAGGAAGAGGAAGGGGAAGGGGAAGAGGAAGAGGAAGAAGACGGCGAGTCTGCGAGCTCCGTAGATTTGGACCCGGTCCATGGTTTTTACAACGATCTGCCCCATTTCTTATTGCTCTCCCAAATTTGTTTTCAATGGAGAAACATCGTTCAGCAAGACCCACGATTGTGGTGTCGGATTTCCATTCGTACTACACACAAACAGTCCCTTCCGGACAAGGAGGTTGTCCATGGATGGTTGCAGCGCAGCGGTTCTTTACCACTCGACATCTCTATCTCGACACGGAGCCATATCGATCTCATGGAGTATTTCATACCGTTCTGTGAACGCTGGCGTTCGTTGGATCTCGATATGAGGACTGAAGGGTTCGAGTTTTTGTTCAACAGGCCACCTCTTTCTCTCCCAAACCTCCAACAACTTGTCATTCGAAAGCCCCCTGAACCCCTCAGCCCCTTTGGCGTGCTCCTCGACCTGCCTTGCAAATTGCCATTCGAAGGAGAGGCATTTGCTAATGCCACCAAACTCTCAGTCTTCAAATACTTGCCAGACCGTTCGTACTCTCAAAACCCCCCACAGTGGTTCATGTGCCATGTCCCTTTCGAACATATCACTACCTTATGTCTGGGATACGACTCTGATAATCCAATCTTCTTCAAAGTGATGCTACAAGTCTGTAGTACCTCGATACAGACTTGCGATCTTCTCAACATTCCAGACTGGCCCGACAACGCTCCTCCGCCATTCACACCGGTCACCCTTCGTGATCTAAGAAGACTATCTCTCGAATTCACAGGTCGATCCAGTTCACCAGAAATTCTCCAAGGTCTCTGCCTTCCTAAACTGGAATCCCTCACTCTGAGACACGTCGCAGGAGCAAACGCTGAACCACAAAATTTGCTTCCGTCTCTTTTGGCGCTTCAGAAGCGGTCAGGATTCCAGCTTCAAACTTTTATATTCCAACTTCCAGCAGTACAACACCACTTTTCGCAACCTCGGGACAACGTTAAGGGTCTTGTAACCTTCCTCAAACTCAACCCGAACCTCGAGATACTCGATCTAGAAGACTGTAGACTCGATATTCCTCTTCTCTGTCGCGAGTTGAAGATTGATCCACACTCTTCTTCCTCGGAGCCGCTTGTACCGAACCTTACTCGACTTCGCATTGCGCAAGTACAAAGTCTACCTGCCAGTGGTCGTCAAAGAGATGTATGGAAGCGTCTCAATCCTGGGATAGAGACAGACAACGATATCGCTGAAATGGTGGTCTCTAGGTGGAGCCCCGGGCCTCGAAGTTCCGACCAGAGTGGCGGCGTTCGCCGTACTAGTGGCATGACAGTTAATGGTATCTTGGTGAAGCAGTTGAAGGACGGTTTCACTTTCCAGGCATACTCTAGGGACTTGGCTCCAGATACTATGTTGAGACTCAACGTGTGCGAGACGGAAGGGATGCCGTTATGTGTGAAGATTGGAAAACGGGCTCATGCTTAAATGACAAGGCTTGCTCCTGAAATGATTGTAATTACTTGGTCCCATACGTTCAACTTCTTTATCGAAAAAGTTCTTTAGCTTACTTATCTCAAACCATAACTTTCCTTTGAACCATATTTTATAGTCTCCGATAGACTCTTCACAAGCCACGAATTCTGTCTACCTGTTTGGTCAATGTACAGTACACTCTATCCTTCAAATTTTATATCTACTAGTAAGTAGTCGCACTTCATCCATTCAATTTGATGCGCGTCCGAACAGCTGCTGAGGCTCTAGCGGCACTGGAATTGGAGAGCTTGGACTACAATATATTATGTATTGCCTGTATTGCATAACAAGCGACTCTCAGCAAGGGGTGAGAGGATGTTGTTGTTACAGAAACTCTGAGCACGAGAGCAGACGGTGTTGGATCCTCCGTTGTTGCAACTTGTGATTTGGTTATGATCATGCATATGATGACGAAAAGTGCTGTGGCAGCGAACAATGGCGTCGGAGTTTGAATCCCAAATTATAAACAGTCGTCCTTCTTCTCAAAAACCATATCTCAATTTTTTTACCAGGCCCGTTCGTAACTATCATGGATTGTTTTCTCGACGAGTACCTCTCTGGCCGCCGTAGAGTCAACGAACCTATCCTTCTATCCTTACCCACCTCCGAATTGCGCAGCCTCGTCGAGACCGAGAAAAAACGTTGCTCGGAGTTATCGGTTCTAATAGACAAACTGCTTCAAGAAATAGATGAGCGGAAGGAGACGATAAAGCGAGCCACGAACATTCTATCCCCTATCAGACGACTTCCTCCTGAAATGTTGACCGAGATTTTTACGAACTACATCGAGCCGGATGCCACTTCCGAAGTCTGCACCGAAGAAAAAGACCGCGTTGATTTAACAAGCTCCGCTCGTCCTTTGGCCAAAACATCTCGTGACGCTCTCCCACATCCTCTGTTGCTCTCCCAAGTTTGCGTTCAATGGCGGAATATCATCCAATCCACACCGCGCCTATGGACGCGGCTTTGCTTTTCTGCAGGCTACAGTTGCATACCACTTCCAGATGAGCAACTTGTACATGAATGGCTGCAGCGTAGTGGTTCTTTATTGATCGACATCGGAATCAAGATTTATGAATATGGTCCAACACGAGATCAAAGCGAGAGGCTCTTAGATTGTCTCATCCCGTACTGCGAACGCTGGCGGTCACTGGTCTTGTACAACGTGGAAGTCGACTCTTTGTTCGACTCTGATAGACCCCCTCTTTCTCTTCCAAATCTACAACAAGTTATCATGCCACTCCCAACCAACAGTCAGCAGGTCCACAAAGATGCATTCAGAAATGCCACCAAACTTACACACATTGAAATTCACCGCCATCCCCAGTTCGAAGATGTGTCACCCTCGGACTTCCCAGTCCCACTCTCAAACATCACCGTTTTATCTCTGGACCGGGTTTCTGTTCAATTATACCCCTTCCTAGAATTCCTGGGCGCTTGTCCTCTATTAGAGACTTGTCAGCTTCTCCTTCCTCTCTGTAGAGACGCTGATTTTCATTTGTCATCACCGGTCCACCTTCCTTGTCTAAAAAATCTCACCCTCTCACTTGTTTTACCCGAGTTTCTTAACAACTTCTGCCTCCCAAAATTGGAGTCACTCAGTATAAAACTGCCACCTTTCCGGCACCCGAACCGTTTTTTGCCCTTTTATGTCGATTTACAGGAACGGTCAGGGTTTCAGCTCCGAAAGTTTGTATTTCGACTATTTGAATACGACACACCGCCATCTTCGGAAATAGTCGATGCTCTTGTGGAATTTCTCAAGCTCAATCCAACTCTCGAGATTCTCGACCTAGAGGATACTGAATGTGACATACCTCTTCTCTGTCGGAAACTGAAGGTTGAGTCTTCTACTCTGGAACCGCTTGTTCCAAATCTCATTCGACTTCGCGTTACCCAAATGCTGGACTTACCATCTTGGAAGAAGCTCGCTGATTACCATAATCCCCCTCCTGATACTGACAGTGATATAGCGGACATGGTATTGTCCAGATGGAACCCGCCTCAGCGTCCTGAACAGGATGGCATCAACGGCGAGAGGGCCACAGGAGTCCTAGCAGTGAAGCGGTTGAAGGACGGTTTCACTTTTAGGGCGTACTCTAGAGAATTGTGCCCTGAGGTTCTGTCAAGACTGAAGGATTGCGAGACGGAAGGTATGCCGTTACGCGTGACGGTTGGGAAAAAGCGTTACTCGGACTCTTAGTCTTACTCTGACCGATACTTCTCTCGCGGATCCCCTTAGTGAATGTTTCAATGTTGTACTAGGCTAGTGTGATATCTGTATTAACACAACTTATGCCAATCTTACTGTGCATTTATGCAATTGCAAGTGCTTTTGAGCACAGAAAAAATTTATGTGGACAAATTTATTACAATTAAGATATACAGGGGCGGCCAAAAATGATGATCCCCTCAAATAAGAAAATATCTCCGAAAGTGACCCCCCTACCAAATATGGTATTAAATCTGAGCGTCGGCATAAAATTTGGAGGTTTTGTCATGTTCCCATCGGTTCCACATCCTGATATCTTATAGTTGGCATGGGTGTCTGAGTCTCAATAATGTCAGTAGCTTTCGACAACGAGAGAACGCACTTTTCGAGATATTTCCTTATTTGGGGGTCATCATTTTTGGCCGCCACTGTAGGTATGCATAAAATTATTCAGAGCATTAGGGGATTAGAAAATTGATCTTTTTATGCGTTACGAAATGCGGAGGTGTTCAGGGACATCACATTCTGAGATTAGCACATTATGGGCCACAATGGCTTCAAAAATCTATTTCTCTGCCAAATGATCAGAAACTTTGGTGTAACTGCTAGATCACGGCGGACCATAATTATGAAATTAACTCTAACACAATGACTAGGGAGAAATGTTCAGTGGCAATGTTCGAAAGCAAGCAGGAAATCCACCTGTTTTACCTGCAAAAAAGCCTCATAGCAAACAATACTGATTTTACTTTGTCTGGTCAATAAACACTCTATGTTTCTCGGAAGAGATACTTCATGCATTCGCTGAGCCAAGGCTGTATAAGTTGGATGAATAACCCTCGATAACAATGGCAAGAAAACAAGGACATACTGTCACTGTTACTGATTGCATCCGTTCATTTTGCTGCTGCCCATATACTGATACTTGCAAGAAGCTGGATTGATTGACAGGATTCATACTCAGATATGACTATTTGTAAAGCGCAAGACGCACCATCCAAAGGAAGATGAAGAATATCACAATCGAGTATAGATTGCGTAAGTCCGAATCATGAGAACTGTGATAAATTCTTGAAATCGATCGATGATGATTATGTACCAGTGGAAGACGTACCTTCACTGGGAGATCATCGAACGTAGACTAGAAGAAAACGTGAACGCTTGGTGGCGAATCTTACTGGGAAGGTGACGCGTCTCACTTGTTGTGAATTTCATCGTTCGATTGCAATCCGGATTGAGAAACCATGTGTGAGCTTCGTGAATAAGTATCAATGGGTACAAAAAAGAGCTGAACTTACCTAAACACTCTGTTTTTTGTGAGAAAAAACTTCTCATACGATGTCAAGAGAAGATACCATAAACAGCTATAAAGTAATCAATGAAAGTGCTGTAACGACTGTAACAGATACAAAGTCTTTACGACAGTCAAGCGTTGTTTCCAAACATATTCGTACTTTAGCCGTATCGTATGTCTGTTTGTAAAAAAGGATAGAAAAGGTATTTTCAGAATTGACGATGAGAAAGCCAAGCATGCTGCTATCCGAGTTCCATCTGAGAGTATGCAGTATAAAGAGTGAGTCACCAGACTGGCTAGGAACATACCTTTGATACACTAGCCGTCAGTAGGAGAGAATCAGAGAGGTCATATGAATATATGGTGTTGTCCACACACATTGACAACCGCCAGGCTAGAAAGAAAAGGGTTCAAGCCCGAAAGAAAGACAGTCATTGCAAAAGAGAAAGAGGAGAATTGAATCTAATTCAGAATGAAAGCTGAGGTATTAAAGCGTTTATAATATTATTTTGACAGACCATCATGATTTGTGGCCTGCAGTTCCACTGAACCGTCAGATGTGAGTGCTATCAATTCTGAGCATGATCGATTATCAACTGCGGAGCAACGTCAAAGTATCCAATAATTGTGCACTCGCTAAGAAATCGAGGCCCTCGAGATTTAACAATAGTCTTCTGAAACCCGAAATGGCCGATACTGGCGTTAGTTTTGAACTCTAAAGCCTGTGGCGCTGTGGTCTCAGACGCTCATGAGCACTTCCGAGGTTAGTAATATAAATGCTACCCCGCCAAGCGGTAATGCAAAAAAAGAATTCTGCATGTGCTGGCAGAACGTAAAAATAATTATCGTAAAGTTCGTAGTGTCCGTTACATTGAGATTCTCGTTGAATTGGATGATGTGCTTCACTTCGTCACCTACTATCAAGAAGACCCTTTACCAAATCTCAAGGAAGTTGAAGGGTTCTATTTGATGCACGATGGATAAATTATGTTGTTCTGGGCAGTTGGAATCAGAGCTTTCTTATTGAAATCCCAGAGGTGGCCAGGTGATATTCTGGGCCATACCAACGTGTTGTTAATTTTCAAGGGGGCTACAGTCACAGCAAAGTAGAACGCGTCAATGCATTGCTCATACGTGAAGTTGAGGGTGATCTACACGCATTTCTATCGGGTCTGATGGACGTACAGTGGCGGTCCCAAAAAGGAGAGAAATTCCCATCTGCACTAGAAACAATTGTGTCTTACAAGACAAAATTGAAGGTGCCATAAGCTTTTCCATTCAAATTTGGGAATTCTCCTTTTTGGGACTGCGAACTTTCAACGGCTGTATCATTGATACCTCTTGCAATTGTTGTCATGGCTGTGACATGTCGAAGGATTCGATGATGACGAATTCCACACCATGATAATTGATCCACACCATGATAGCCGATGCTCAGGATACGAATGCCTGAAGTTCGAATAATAACAGTACTCTTCCCCCTCATCTCGGGCCCAAAAGAGCGGGTGAAGTATGAAGCGCGCTTCTACCAGTACTTTGACTTCGACTTCGGGTTCCTATTTTGGTTTTCGTAGATCATATCCGTGAAGGGCCTGGCGTAAATACGAATTAGGGGGATCACATTCGAGAGCATGGTTATACGCACTTTTCGAACTTGAGCGCCACATAATAAGTGAACGCTACATAGAGCGACACAAGCAAACCTACCGGGCGCTCGTACCTAGGGACAAGAAGATCAGAAGGTCCCAAAGAAATACCACGTGTAAGAACGCACCACAACGCTGCTCCGACAAAACACAGTGTGCTGCCTACATACATTGGATCATCCAAGACATTGAAAGGAAACTGAGTGACCCGTTGCTCTTTCAAAATTCCAAAATGGTCTCCGAGGTACGTCCCGTAGAATCCTAGCGCGACGAAAGAGGTGAACACGAGGAATGCCTGCCCCGAATATGATCCAAGCCACTACGGTCTGGATACCATAAGGAAGGTGGAATTGAGCCTGATCGTGCAATGCCTTCTTGTATCTGTTCTTTACTTAGCTAACTTGTATAAAAATCAAAGCGTCCTCAACCCACAGCACTTCTCGAAATAAGCCTGCCACGAAGATAGTAACTCCAAGAGCGGTACAACCTGAGCGAGCACTCATGCGTCTGGTCAGAGTTTTGTTACGATATTCTGCGAGTATGATAAGTGATTGGATGGTTTCGTAGCAGACAAGAATTACCATTTCTTGCCACTACGTTCCATAACAGAGGACTGGCAGTGATGGAAACCAGCGACGCATATAGAGAGCCTTTTGACCAGTCGACGTGTGAAGCCAATAATACAAACTCTAGAAGCTTGGTCATGGAAGAAGAGAACATAAAGGTCGAACAGCAAAAGCTAGGGAATAGCGCGGTTTTGACAAGACCCGCGAGAATATGGGAACGGGAGCTAGGTGGGGAGACAAAAATATCGAAAATTTTGCTTTCGGACAAATTTTTTCCGAACCAAAATCGGCCCTCCGGACACGAATCTGTCCGACCTTGGGCGGGGACATCTCCAGATCCAAAAATTTTGTCCGAATCAAGGTACAGGCATATCCCACGACAGATTAAAACTCTGAGAGCGGTTTTTGGGCTTTTTTGAACACATTTTAACAGTAGATACAGTAAATTAGCTAGTCTCAGTGATGAGCATGTCGGGTGAGGGATAGGAGCGTTTGACAGCTTCTGGCATCTTGTGTCACGGTGCAGTAAGGCGAGCGTTGACGACGGGCATAGGTACATCTTTGTATTTCCTTCCTGTTCCAAAGCGACCAAAGGGCACTCATTGAGCGGATCATTTATCTGCATGACAGAGACGCGTCGCGTTCGTGTTGTGCGCTTCTTTTTGTCTGTACGTGATGGAAGCGCGACAAAAAGGACACTCACAATTGCTCCAACTAAGTAGATTTTTGTCCGAGCCTCGTCTAGGCTTCCGCGTCCGGCGGCCAGATTTTTGTCCGAACCGGCGTTATCATTTTGGGATTTTAGGCCAAATTTTGTCCGAACTTGCGTCAGACATCTCCGCCCATATTGGGGGTCCTGAAGACAATTACATGACCCGTATACGTACCAATCCGATCTCCCACGAAGAATTGAGCAAGTATAATTCCTACCATCATCATCCTGTTAGCAAACGTCTACTACTGCACCTACTTATAACACCAGAATCATCTCGATCGAAGGAACAAACCATGCATCCCTAATAATAACCACAATAGCGTGTGCATCTCTGTACCTTCAAATTCGAACCAGCCAAGTCGTCACCGAAAACCAAAGCACTCCAACGCTCCAAGACCAGTGAAGGGCTGAGGGCTGAAGCGCCGACCTCAAACCCCGAGTGCACGAGGGAAGTCAGACAGCCCTGCATTATGCACGGTCATTTTATACTAAGTACTGTGTCTACATAGGTGGGCAGCGGCGGATTTGATCCTAGGATCCTTGACACGATCAAGATGGACAGATGTGAATGGGGTTCAATGATATACATATATGATGTGAGTCGGAGTTGGTAGGTGTATTGTATGGATACTGACTACTGACTGTAATGCGAGTTGGACGCGACGTGGAGCTCGAACGGTACTCTTTGTAGCTGTACTTCAAGATCAAGATTAGGCTCATGGAGTACGCAAGCAAGTTCTTTTTACACGCCATCGTGTAAGTTCGGCTAATTTACATGGCAAAGTCGAGGAGTCCTTCTGCGAATACTGTCAAACAATGAGTATCGGTCGGACATGCATGCGTCAGGGCCGATTGAGTCTCCAAAGCTCTCCAGTGATCTCCACTCAAGCTCTTGGATAATGATTTGTTGGACGGAAATCCCACTTCTTCCCTCATCTACCTTTGCTTTTGTAAATTCCAGCAAATTATCTTGCAATAATACGCAACCCTCATTCTCAGCAAGGGTGCTATTACGAAGCTGAGTTCCCACTTGTTTGCCAGCGAGCGTCGATCTTCGTCTTCTATTCTATCATCTATCAACTACCTATCAGGTCTTACACGTTCCAGACCCGTCATTGACATCCCATTATGACTTACCACCATCCGCACTCTCCTTCCATTCCATTGCAAAGGCCATCCATCCAGTTTTGTCCAAGGGAATCAGCTCTTCCATCAACTCTACGTCGCAGTCTCATTGTTCCGGCCTGTACATTACCTTCTTACTTCTTAGAGAACCGGAGTCAGTGTGGGTTTTGCACCCACCTCCTGAACACTGTGTTGACGCTGACGCACAGTTTTTTCAATTACTTTCCTGCCAATTGGGTCAGGGTGTTTAAACTATTGGTTTTTGACAAGTGACATGCGCTGAATTTGGATTTCCTTTGTATAGCTATTGCGCGAGTCTCTATCCCCGCCTTTATCAAGTTAAGGAAATGATATCGCGATGTGACCTTTGGTGGAACCTGCTGCTCGGAGGATCATTTTTGATGGCATGGTCAGGGTGGGGCCCGTTGAAACCAACATCATCCTCCTCTCATCCAGCTTACTGGATATTCTGTCATGGAGCCTCACTGTTCATTGGTTCTTCTTGAGTACGTTCCGTCACATCATCTTCATCATCGCCGACTCATTCTTCTACCTCCACTTCTACATTTAGTAAATAAAACCTCAAAACAGCATGATGTAGTATACTCCAAGCTCAACCCGTATATATATCAATCAACCTCGTTTCGCAACGACAAAAGAAACCTTTTTTGCTCGTCTACAACACATGCATACGCCCGATTCTGACAAGACTGTTGCCGCTGGGGAAGACCAACTGCCTACGCATCCGGGTTCTCCAACTAAAGATAAACAACTTCCACTCTCTATTTCTTCTTCCACTTCAACGTCTTCTCCTCCTCCTTCAACTTCCTCTCCTGCTTCTTCTTCATCCTCGACTCAAAATGACAAGCTTCCTCCTACTCACCTCGTCTCTTACTCTCAAGAAGGACCCCCTCTACCTGATACTTTCCATGATATATCCCAAGATGATACCCTACCTATCGCCTATGTCCCAGAAAAGATCCCTAAATGGTGGCAATACCGGTATTATTGATTCTATAGAGAGTGATACCCAAGATAATTTACTCTTGAGTCTTTTTTTCTAGACAAATGATGAGAGAATACGTCGCTGAATTCACCGGCGTGATGATCATCATCATATTTGGCGACGGTGTCGTTTGTCAAAGAGTGTTATCGTTAGATTCTCGTGTATCGAACATAGTCTATGGTGTATGTCTCCTCCGTTCATTCATGGACATTTGCTTATCTTGTCCTCTTTTCTCTTTATTTCACAGGAATATCTTTCGAACAGCTTTGGCTGGGCTTCCGGTGAGTCACATTTTTCGTCATATCCCTTTTCGCTTCCATCTGTGTCTGTGTTCCTGTCCTGACTCCGAGTTTGTGATGTCAATCAGGTGTGGCCATCGGTGCATGGATAAGTGCCGGTATTTCGGGAGGACATATCAATCCAGCTGTGCGTATTTCTCCTTGTGTTTCATTATAAGCCCCTTTTTTTTCATCAGTGACGCTCATAGGTCACTCTCGCTATGGCTACATTCCGTGGTTTTCCTTGGAAAAAGGTACCAGGTAAGGTCAATTGTATTTCTAAGTAAAAAGGTCTTGACACTTATGTACACGTTACTGTTTTCAACAGGTTACATATTCGCACAAATGATGGGAGGTTTGGTCGGCGCTGCAATTGTATATGCCAACTACATCAAAGCTATTGATATCGTCGAGGGAGGACGTCACATACGAACGCTAAAAACCGCCGGGTTATTCTCTAAAGTCGAGGAGTCCTTCTGCGAATACTGTCAAACAATGAGTATCGGTCGGACATGCATGCGTCAGGGCCGATTGAGTCTCCAAAGCTCTCCAGTGATCTCCACTCAAGCTCTTGGATAATGATTCGTTGGACGGAAATCCCACTTCTTCCCTCACCTACCTTGGATTTTGTAAATTCCAACAAATTATCTTGCTAAAATACGCAACCCCTCATTCTCAGCAAGGGTGCTAGTACGAAGCAGGGCTCCCACTTGTTTGCCAGCGGGCGTCGATCTTCGTCTTCTATTCTATCATCTATCAACTACCTATCATGTCTTACACGTTCCAGACCCGTCATTGACATCCCATTATGACTTACCACCATCCGCACTCTCCTTCCATTCCATTGCAAAGGCCATCCATCCAGTTTTGTCCAAGGGAATCAGCTCTTCCATCAACTCTACGTCGCAGTCTCATTGTTCCGGCCTGTACATTACCTTCTTACTTCTTAGAGAACCGGAGTCAGTGTGGGTTTTGCACCCACCTCCTGAACACTGTGTTGACGCTGACGCACAGTTTTTTCAATTACTTTCCTGCCAATTGGGTCAGGGTGTTTAAACTATTGGTTTTTGACAAGTGACATGCGCTGAATTTGGATTTCCTTTGTATAGCTATTGCGCGAGTCTCTATCCCCGCCTTTATCAAGTTAAGGAAATGATATCGCGATGTGACCTTTGGTGGAACCTGCTGCTCGGAGGATCATTTTTGATGGCATGGTCAGGGTGGGGCCCGTTGAAACCAACATCATCCTCCTCTCATCCAGCTTACTGGATATTCTGTCATGGAGCCTCACTGTTCATTGGTTCTTCTTGAGTACGTTCCGTCACATCATCTTCATCATCGCCGACTCATTCTTCTACCTCCACTTCTACATTTAGTAAATAAAACCTCAAAACAGCATGATGTAGTATACTCCAAGCTCAACCCGTATATATATCAATCAACCTCGTTTCGCAACGACAAAAGAAACCTTTTTTGCTCGTCTACAACACATGCATACGCCCGATTCTGACAAGACTGTTGCCGCTGGGGAAGACCAACTGCCTACGCATCCGGGTTCTCCAACTAAAGATAAACAACTTCCACTCTCTATTTCTTCTTCCACTTCAACGTCTTCTCCTCCTCCTTCAACTTCCTCTCCTGCTTCTTCTTCATCCTCGACTCAAAATGACAAGCTTCCTCCTACTCACCTCGTCTCTTACTCTCAAGAAGGACCCCCTCTACCTGATACTTTCCATGATATATCCCAAGATGATACCCTACCTATCGCCTATGTCCCAGAAAAGATCCCTAAATGGTGGCAATACCGGTATTATTGATTCTATAGAGAGTGATACCCAAGATAATTTACTCTTGAGTCTTTTTTTCTAGACAAATGATGAGAGAATACGTCGCTGAATTCACCGGCGTGATGATCATCATCATATTTGGCGACGGTGTCGTTTGTCAAAGAGTGTTATCGTTAGATTCTCGTGTATCGAACATAGTCTATGGTGTATGTCTCCTCCGTTCATTCATGGACATTTGCTTATCTTGTCCTCTTTTCTCTTTATTTCACAGGAATATCTTTCGAACAGCTTTGGCTGGGCTTCCGGTGAGTCACATTTTTCGTCATATCCCTTTTCGCTTCCATCTGTGTCTGTGTTCCTGTCCTGACTCCGAGTTTGTGATGTCAATCAGGTGTGGCCATCGGTGCATGGATAAGTGCCGGTATTTCGGGAGGACATATCAATCCAGCTGTGCGTATTTCTCCTTGTGTTTCATTATAAGCCTTTTTTTCATCAGTGACACCCATAGGTCACTCTCGCTATGGCTACATTCCGTGGTTTTCCTTGGAAAAAGGTACCAGGTAAGGTCAATTGTATTTCTAAGTAAAAAGGTCTTGACACTTATGTACACGTTACTGTTTTCAACAGGTTACATATTCGCACAAATGATGGGAGGTTTGGTCGGCGCTGCAATTGTATATGCCAACTACATCAAAGCTATTGATATCGTCGAGGGAGGACGTCACATACGAACGCTAAAAACCGCCGGGTTATTCTCTACATACGCGGTATGTTCTATTCTATAGTTGTTCTCGTACTCTTGATTCCAAAACTAATGAGTATATTTAGCTCGACTACATGAGCAATCCCTCCTGCTTCTTCGTCGAAATCACAGCATCTGCTCTCCTCATCATCGGGTGTGCTAGCAGTAACGGACAGGGAAAACGCAGGCCCCTCAAAACCTACTTTGCCAATTGCACTTTGGATTCTTCTTGTTGGTATCGGAGCTTCTCTTGGCATGCAAACTGGTAAGTCGAATGAATCATTTATGATCCGTTGTCCTTGAGGCGGCGATAAGTCGAATGTGTCTGACATGGAAGAACTTCTTTTTCTCTCTCTGATTCTCTCTGAACAGGATATGCCATTAATCCCGCTCGTGATCTGGGACCACGAGTTTTGACATCAATGGTTGGATACGGTTCTCAAGTCTATACATTCAGAAAGTGCGCGTGTAATCTTTTCATTCTCCCTTGATCGCTCTTAACGTTTCTTGTCAATCGTGACAGTCATTACTGGTTATGGTGCGCCGTTGTGGGTCCTATAGCTGGGTGCCTCCTGGGGGCTTTCCTCTATGACTTCCTTCTGTACGATGGTCCCAGCAATCGCTTTAAACCGAGATTTGAGCCTGGTATGCTCAAATCAAGTCAACTGGGGTAAACACAAAAAACTTTAGAAGGACGTCCGACTCTGAACATCCATCGTTACGCATCTTTCGCTGGCGAGATTATAAACTGTTCTTCATGGAACTCAATTTTTTTTAACTTAGAATTTACTTATAAATTATCACTAGCGCTAGCAACAATCATCAATCTTTTGGGCTTTGGACCATCTACTTGTATTCTACATCGAACCCTGTATATGGTTTGGAAATGTCTGTTGTATTTATATCAATATCTTATAGCAATAGCAATCTCTAATTTTTACTCAGAACTCAGCAGATTGAAAATAAGTACTGGAAGGTTAAATCCTTAGACCCTCCGATCACAGTTTCTGATATCGCAAAAAATCCGTTGAAGGAGTCATCCCGCTCCCCTCAGCGACTTTCACTCATTGCAAACAATTTCATACCAGGAAGGCCGTTGTCAACCTCTGGAATGATCGACTTGTCAAAATCCCGGACAGGAGTTTGACATCCGTAATGTGAACCTCAAAACGAGTATCGGAACAGTAAACACGTCATTTTCAACTCTGTTTCTCTAACTTGACAATACCCTGATGAATGTAACGACAGAACAATTTTTTGGTTTGTATTAGGGTCCTTGGACATGATTTAGACTGAAGATTTTCTGGCTTCAGGCTTCCAGCGTCCCTGTCAGTCGAAGTGTCATTGTGGCGTGAGATACAGATGTTTAAATGTTTGCTTGTTTCGGGCTCGAATAAGCAGCCCGGGCTCTAAACCAACCACCATGCAGTGATACACGCCATCTGTATCCAACATGAGTTCATACAGCATCTTGATATCGGAGTCAAAAAAAGCGCTTTGAATCAACTCGGGATACAGCTACGCAACCTACGTGCTGTCTGCGGTGAAGGTGGGGCCCTTCAAGTTCAATGGTCCGGAGTTCAACTCCTGGCCATCACACTGTGTACGATGACTTTCATGAGGACTCGTACTATCTTGATGCCATTGTCAGTTCTGTATCTGGTCCCATAGAACTTTGGACGCCTCTACGTCATTGAACAAACGGAGAAACTGAAAACTGATTGGGACATGCGCACGTTGACCAGACACTTGTCCTACTGAATTCTCGTTGCTTCTTAGTCACCTTTAGACTAAGCGAAGGGTGTGGAACTGTGAGTGGAGACCTCTCTGAAGACGAGTAAAGCCTTCGTCAGAGCTCTCACAACGTGCAAGACAAGAACAATGCGATCATACCCTTGCGCGAGACTTCGCCAAAGTATAAAGACAGGGAAGAATGGGCTGTAGTCCCTCAGCATCCAATTTCTCTTCGCAGCTACTCAACCTCTCTCTCGAGTTTCTCTCAAACTTCTCCTATCAGCCACAAACTAATCAACAAAAATGCCTTACGATTTTGAAGTCTCCCGCTTTGTAAAGGTCGATTACGACACAAAATCCATGCCCTTCCGCCGTCTTGGCTACAGTGGTCTCCGTGTACCGCTCTTCGCCCTTGGAGGCTGTAAGTTATCTTTCTATATTAGTTTTCTCGGATTAACGCGTCTTGTCTTAGGGCTTACCATGGGAGGATCAGTCACAGGTGACCCCGTTAAAGTATGCTCTAACCTTTGCAAGGGAAAACTCCTCGGCAATGCGAGCCTTGCTTACATGGAATTTTTTTTTACAGGAAATCATCAAGACAGCGTTTGAAAACGGAATCAACTTTTTTGACTTGGCTGAGAACTATTCGAAGGGAAAGGCAGAAGAGACCATGTGAGTATGGAACCTAGAACAACTGCCTTGGCACGGTTGTTGAAGTGAGCTTTTTCCTTGTCTTCCAGGGGCCGTGCTATCAAGGAACTCGGGTTCAGAAGGAGCGATATTATCATTGCTTCAAAAGTTTTCTTTGGCGTGAGATCCGGACCTAATGCTGGAGGTCTTTCTAGAAAGCAGTGAGTATTTTGTAGAATCTGAGCCCGAGCCCGTTCCCATTCTTACTCACCTCCGACAGCATCATCGAGGGAACTCAGGAATCTCTTTCTCGTCTCCAAATGAACTATGTTGATATCATGTTCGCTCACCGTCCTGATCCTGATGGTAAGTTGAATTCTATCTAGAACGATTGACAACGATAATTAAATTCCCGTTCTTTAATTAAGTTCCAATGGAGGAAGTTGTTCGAGCATTCAACTACATCATCGAAAAAGGCTGGGTACGTGCCCTCAAATCAAGATCCCTTATGATGCTCTAGCTTAATATGAATATCCAGGCATTCTATTGGGGAACTTCGGAATGGTCCGCAGAGCAGATTGAGGAAGCCTTCCGTAAGTTTATCTGTGCTCCCATCTTGCTTAAAATTCGTCGACTTATTGCTTTCTCAATTACTCTAGACATCGCCCATACCCTTGGCCTAATTGCGCCTATCGCCGAACAATGCCAACACAGCATGTTGCAGCGTGAACGAGCTGAGAAAGAATATGCGTACGTCGACTTCCTCATTCTAATCTGACTTCTAATCATTTATGTGAAATACAATAGCAACCTCTACAAGAAGTACGGCTATGGAATCACCACATACTCCTCACTTCATTTTGGTGTTTTGACTGGAAAATACAACGA
>ML179520.1:47585-67747 GCA_004369135.1 Dendrothele bispora CBS 962.96
TAGCAACATAAAAGGTCAGTTTTGTGGTTTTACTTCACTCCTCATACACCACTAAGGTATCGGCATGAAGAACATCTCCAACGATAACATAAAGTGTATTTACTAATCTTCTGTCTAATCTTACTCCTTCAGCTGCATGCGTATAAGAAAGAGTCGAGCAAGTGCGACGTTGTACGACACAACCGTAACAAGCCGCTATCCGCGTTAATCCGGTTCCCATACCCGCTACAGATCTCATTAACTCTTTCGTTATTCAGCTGCTTAAAATTCGTTCTACCCTCGTGTCTATTTGAATGCCTTCCGAAGGAGTTAGACGAGACGCCTGGTAAGGCTTCAAGGGGTTATCTTACGGACCTATAAGTATAATTCGATCTCGTAGTATTCCCTAGAACTAAACTCCCATGCATGGGTCGGAAAAAGCTACTACATCAACTTACGAGCTTGTTGAAGGAGGTAACCTTGAATTAATTTCTTGCCCTTAAATTAATAGCAACAGTTAGCAAGATCTATCTTAAGTTGAATGGTAGTCCTAGTCCTGCCACTCGCTTGTACTATAGTTGTATCAAGTAAACCTCTGCTCTTTCTCTAAGGACTCAAGGGAGCTACTACGACAGCCTCCACTCATTCTTACCCTTGCCCGAGCCCGAGTCTAAGATGTTTTATGAGTGACGAAAGATCTTTCTGGAGGTCGTAATCCAGGCCTAGAGTGCGTAAATTCGTTACTATTATAGCGAGGAAGACTTGGGCTCAAGGAACTATCGTGCCGGGGACCTTCTGTTCCTTTTTCGAGTGAAGTTGTTGGCACGGTTCCGTCAACAAGATCAAGGTATGATGTACCAGAGAAGACGGAAAGGGAAGCTTATCAAGAGTCGGTTCAGTTTTTTCAACTAAGGCAAAAGTTTGCGACAGAACTACTAAAGGACATTTTTTTTTACATTCGTTCCGAGCGTAATGGCTCCTCAAAAGGGAGCGCTTCCAATCTCGTATGAAATTGCCCCAGTGGACACTGACTAGGAGGGTACCATTCGGGATTCTGTTCTGCGCAATTAGGCTCTTTTGATTATATCTTTCTATTGAATGTCGGAGGTTCCCGCTTCTCGCCATGTGCCTGTGGTGACATCGGTTCTGCCGCCTTCCCGTACCTAAAACACAGCATTAGCTGGAAATGTTTCGCCCTCTGAAGTTTTAGCATTCCGTAAGAGTAACTAATCAAACACCGACTATCCTCTTGAAACCGTCTCTTTGAGCTCTCTCTCCAACTCATCGACGCTTCTGTTTAACCTACGACTCCCTGATGTTGGGTAAGAAGGGACAGAAGTCTGAAACCGCTTCAGAGTCGAACTTTCCCATACTAGCGTAACATGATCAGAACGTGCAACACTCTGTAGACTGCTTCCGAAATGATCAGAAGTCTCTCCAGTGTTGCGTGTCAAGGTGTGGGAAGCGTATTAGATTTGCCCTGATTCTTCGTTGCTCTTAAGTCATCCTGTTCACTGACCAGTTGTGCGCGTACAGGGTTAGTGCCTAGTTGGTTAGTTAAACAAGTTAGTGGATCTCCGCAGGTTTCAAGATACCCTGGTCTATGTCTTGACTGTTACCGTAGTTTTATTATGCTCAGGAGTACTTTGAGGTGGCATGTGTCACTCTACTGGTCCTCCACTTGTGGCCTGGTTACTTGGACTTCCCGGGGTGGAATTGGCGTCTGTACGTGCATCTTACGCTTCGACATAGGTGCTGTGTAACTAAGTTTTGCTACATAACTGAGGCTATAGTTCTACGACATACTCGAGTACTGTCCTTCATGTCTGCCGCATCATAGTGACGTTCCACCAACCAAATCTCGAGCTGTCCGACGACTACTATCGGTCTTTGTTCGTTTGTAAATTTGTAGACATAGCTTGCGTTGTTACTGTGATAGTTGTCCTGTCCTAGTTGATGACCTTCGTAGACTTACGTAGTCTTTTGTCAGTCAGATGGATGTACAGGTTCCTGGGGATTACAAGCTGTTTGGTGTTTTGAAAATGTCTGCCAGTGTAGCGAGCTAGTCGCGATGACAATGTTAGTAATCTGCGGTTTGTCTTTTACTTTTGGCTGTCACCAGAATGACTAGGCTAATTAGTAAGACTGAAAGTGTAATGCTTACAGTTTGAGGACAGTCCCTACAACTGTTCAGCTAGTATAGGTCTCCAACTGTTGTCGGAAGTACCATAGTTTATAACAAACTTTACTTACTTTCATCGACTCCCCTCGCCCTACTGAGGATGTTGCGTAGTATATCGGTGTTAGTAACTTTGATACTAGCCTCCTAGTATTGATGGATACAAGTTATGACGAACATGAATGGACATCATTTTTACTCTGTAACGATAGACGATATTACTGTAACTATATTACGTTATGATTGTCAATGTAATAGGTTTGGTCATATGTCCCAAGCTCCATCTTTTGTTCATCTACCAGGTTTCGGGTTTTCTAACTGCTAACGACGCTCGCGATCACTATTAAGTATTCGTTTGCGATTCAATTTTTTTTAAGTCGAGGTACAATTCCCCAGTGTCTGTATTTTGAGCGGTCGCTTTCTACGCATTGTGTTAGCGTACAGGTCTCAGCGTTCGAGGAACATTTTAATACAGAATGGGGTCCAGTGAGACGGTAAAGTCGTCTGGTCCGAGTTTAGAGCCAATTTCGCTAACGATCCTAATACACGAGCCTTACGTGGAACGAGATAACGGGTCCTAAATAACATGTCGACAACGGTAGTCCTCAACAGTGGGTACCTAAGTAATATAAGGGATAGTAGTCGAGAGGGTAATAACAGTAACATAGGTAGTTCTAGTTCTCTGGGTCCTGGGGAAAAGGTGTGGGGTCCTGGGGAACGGGTGTGGGGTCCTTCGGATACGGGTCTGACGATTTAACGTACAGTACAAAATAACAAAATACCTCGTGTTAACCTTACACATTGTATATCTACGATAACCTTAACGTAGTAACTCGGGTAACCATAACCATGAGTGTCCTCCTCTAGAACGTACTAAGAGATTGACTTTCCTAAACCGATCCGTCCTAATAAACCTTAGGTTTGTACGTATTGTTCTTCCTGAACAAATACCCCATATAACGTAAACAACGTATGATGCTTTAACAAATAACCCGTCACGTATACCTTAACGTGTCCTTATAACAAATATCCCCTTCACGTATACCTTAACGTGTCCTTGTGATGAGTCCCTTAGTCGTGAAACAATAAACCTAGTCCTTCTTTAGCCTTATAGGTACACCTAGTGTCCTGTGGTAAATAAGTGTCGTCTTGAACTGTGAGGTAGTAAAATAGCCCGTAGTAGTCTGTGGTAAGTGTAGTGGTAAGTAAACAACTTTGCCGATGTTTCTATAATTTCAGTCATTTGTTGTAACTAAATGTTGTTAGTTTTAACCTCTTTTATCCTTTGAATAATGTAACCTCTTCTTCAAAATATAACCCTTCCTTTTACAACTTAAGGTAAAATAACGTTTGAGAAACGAGTAATAAGTGAGTGTTTCCAAACTCCCCTTCACAACCTTAAGTACTATATATAAACTATAGTCAAAGTACCTGTTGATAACAAAATGAACGTATTTCATAGATATCGATGGATGTCGGTGTATATCGGTGTGAGTAACAGAGATAATAACAAGTATCGATGGAACAAGATATGGAACATGAATGGACAACATGTATCTATGTAACAATAGAAGTATCAATGTAACAATATCACGATATGAGTATCAATGAAATAGAGATGATCATATATCCATCTTTAGTACATGGTTGGAATACGCTAACGACGCTCGAGTTGCGTTTGCGTTATGTTTAATAAGTCGAGGTACAATACACCAGGGTCTGTATTTTGAGGTTAAGATTGTAATACTAGTAGTACCAGTGACAAATGCCTTGTAGTATAACTGAGAAGTATTAAGTGATATCAAAGTCGCGATCCAGACCTAACAGTTAGTTGTGAGGGCCTCTCATGTAAATAGATAGCACAGGGCATCCCCGAAGGATCTCGTTTCTCCAGGGATAAATCCGAAAAATTCAATGCTGTGGTCAAATCTTTGGGTGATCAAACGGGAGAGGAAATGATTAACAGAGTCAGGGCTTTGACTAAGATTGCGAATGAAGGTTAGTTCGCTGTTTCCTCAGTTCGCTGCCAATCGCATCTTGAGCATAAACTGATTGGCATTCCTTCCCGTGTTGTAGAATTGGATGCACCAATCTCGGCTCTTGCGCTTGCATGGGTAGCAAAAAACCACAACACGTCTTCAATCATCTTGGGAGCGTCCAAGCCCGAGCAGCTCGCAGAAAACCTTAAAGCTTTGGAAGTGCTTCCCAAATTGACTGATGATAGTATCATGGCAAGGATTGAAGAGATTTTAGACAACCATCCTGCTCCACAGATATGCTCTCTCTCGTCCAATAACCAACGATAAATTGTGACCTATTTTCGTTCAGCCTGCCAACGGTCGTCCGCCCTTGGATGCAACTATTTATTGAAAAGCCTTGTCTTGATTCGCGATAAGTTGATCGTGAAGGCCACCACCTATGAAAGATTAGCTCGGACTCAAACAATGATGATATAGAAATGTTCCTTTTTTGCATTATTTGATGACCGCTGACAATGTACCTTCTATGAATGACCTTCCTATTTCAAGTTACGATGTATTCTACTTATTATCAGTCAATGTTATAATAAAGTTCTATCTACCTTAAACTGGCCTTGGGGGATTATACAGTATAGTGTACTGGCAGTGGTCTCCTTGGCCATTTATCATATGGTATTGCAGATGCGATGATTTACAGAAGTTTCCGCGCTTGCTAGACGGCGAGGAACCACAACACATCTTTGATCATCTTAGGAGTGTCTAAGCCCCGTATTAGATAACCTCAAAGCGTTGGAAGTGCTCCTCAAGTCGACTGATGATAGAGTCACTCGCAAGGATTGAGAAGCATATGGACATCTGTCCTGTTAACTTTGTTCCTGAGGTCGAGCTTTCTTTTCGTCAGGTTGCTTTCATCTAAAAATCTGTGACACTTCTGAATTTGTTTAGTGTACCGATGCGATGTACCGGTACCCTCAGACATGGTTTGATTATTTCTGCCTCAATTTTTGATAAGCTGATACCAACTACCACCTGCAAAAGATTACTACGGTCTCGGACTCGAACAATGATCACATAGAAACTCTTCTTTTTATCATCTGATAGCTGCTAACGATGTACTTTCTGCGAACGAACTTTTCTGCTTTAAGTTACGATGTATTCTTATGAAAAAAAAAGAATTTTTATCCCTTTTGATTTAGCACGACTTTCCTTCGAGTTGTTTTCTCACAAGACTCTCGAGCCATCTGCCATCGCTTCTGGTCCTGCTCTGTAAGTATGATATTTCCCTTCGTTTTTTGGTTTAACAATCTAACACCCAGGTCGAAATGATAATCATTCAGATTTTGATATAATACAGCACACAGGCTTGCACGGACAAGAAAGCAACGAAAAGGAAATAATAAGTTCCTAAGAAAACCAATGCAAACATCCCTGTTAGTATATGGGGGAAATTTATAGTAAAAACACTTACCACATTGATCAATTCATCGCCGAAATACTTTTACATGAGGAAGGAAATTCAAGACTTCAATGTCTCCGCATACACCAGTCAAGTGTAACGTCTCCAAAGTCTGTGCACAACGATTGCTGATAAACGAAGACAAAGTCCATGCCAAATTCACCGGTTCTGCATCATCAATTGCGCGGACCATTACGTCCAACGATTTCAAAGCTGGTAAGGTGATAATGTCCCGAAGATAATAGAGCACTTCGTACATCATTAGATCAGTGGGCTCGTGGATAACAAGTGTAGTCAATTGATTGAAAGCACCAATGGGTTTCCTACCCTCGAGCTCGCTGGGAATCAACCAGAGACCACGAATATCAAGGTCTGTAAGTATAAGAATGCGAAGATGACAGAAAACATCGTGATGAAGTTGGAGGTATTCCACAGTAGATTCAACCTGGACATGCTTGATTTCGAGAGCCTCGAGATTCGGCCATAAAACTTGCTGAGAGTACTGCCGTCGGGCCAGGTCGGTTTCATCAGAATATCTGTCTGAATTCGAGTCACTTGTACTGTGCTCGTTGATAGGCAGCAAAGAATCATCAAGTATCAAATACCGCAAGTTCGGTGCGTTCCTGAACACCTTGGCACCTTCCACCGTTGGAAGAAAGTACTCGTGCAATATGGTTTCGATGCTCGAGGACCACGCAATCTGGATTCTGAAGTGGAGATATTCCAAAAGTGGTAGATACTCGATGGACGATAGAACATCACAGAAGAGTCTATGAGATCTCGAGGGAAAATCATGATCATCAATATGGTTCTCATAATCAAAGTCAATTGCGAGATGCAGGGACTGCCATCGCGAAGATTCTTGTATCAAGGACTGCAAGCAATTTCGCCAGTCAGGCATTGAATCGCTGATTTCCCCAGTGAGAAGAAGCGACA
This sequence comes from Dendrothele bispora CBS 962.96, assembly GCA_004369135.1. Taxonomy (NCBI): domain Eukaryota; kingdom Fungi; phylum Basidiomycota; class Agaricomycetes; order Agaricales; genus Dendrothele; species Dendrothele bispora. Next base: position 54,115 of record ML179520.1, read on the forward strand.
GAGGGGTCGGTCTGGATAGTATTTGCAAACATGAATCAATGTCATTGGCATTATCATGCCAAGGGGAAGGCAAGGAAGAGGACATGAAAAATTTGATGTTAAGGGGGTATGTCCAGAGCTGGGGAGTATTTGTAGCCACGTCATGCCATCCTTTACAGATGGACACGAGATTTAGAGACCATAGGGATTTCTGTTCCATTAGATCTAATACGCCCACATAGCTGATGTACGTCACAGTACTGGGCAAAGACAAAACAAATATCTCGCTGAGAAGCTCGGGGGGAAGTTTGCGTATGGGTGCAAGCTGGGACCGAAGAACTTGGAGGTATCTCTGAAATACTTCCTTGTCATCCCGATGGACAGCATTAGAGTCAGCTTGAACACGTTCGACGGAATCTTTGGTCTGAGATTGAAAGTGAGAAAAGTAGAGGCGCGATTCATCCAGAGCTTGTTTCAAGAGCAGAGTGGTATCATCTACTCGATCTGCTGAAGCTGAGTGGCATCCAGTGGCATGGAGCGACTCGGATGCCATTGTAGAACTGTCGGGTAATTGTTGAGCACACTAAGTGTTTAGCAGATGTAAGCCTCGGAAATTCTACGAACAGCATAATGGTATCCTACCGAGTATTCTTCTGTACCGTAGCGGTCGCTCTAGCCTCAAAGGAGATCGAGTCAAAGCTTGATGTGCTCACGTGACATGGCTTATCGCTCGAAATTTTCAATGTCAGTGAGTCGACTCCGAGGGAAGGAGAACCTATAGATTGCTCCAAGAAACAAAAGTATCGTCTTTTCCGTATGTCTGGATGCACGAAATGCTTCTCAATACTTTCTGCGAATGTACTTTTCTGCTTCAAGTTAATTCTACTCAAATTCTACTTGTCTTCAATATGATAATGAATTTTTATCCCTTTTAACCTAGCACGACTTTCCGGAAGTTCCATGGAGAATAGAAAGATTTCCTACCGAATGTCCTTCTGTATCGCAGCGGTTGCTCTAGCAAGGAAATCGAGTCAAGGCTCGATAAGATTCCTCACTCCTTCAAGGTTTATAAGTACATAGATATATTCCGACCTGGGACCCTGCCGTGTACCTAACTAACTTCAGCTGCGCATACGTACGAACAATACGCAGATGTAGAGTTCCAGAATCCTATCAAACCTAGGTAATAAACCTCCATAACCGTTATGTATGTACCAGGCTCATGTGGTCCATCATTGATATTGGCATGATACGTCTACAGTATTCACCGGTATCATTGTGTCGATACGCTTGACCTCATAAGCACAGCTAATTCATTATTAAATCTTCTTCCCCAAAACCAACGCAACAGGCCACTCCACCGTCAGAGCATCTTCGCCTTTAATCTTTTCCTTTCCTTCAATTCCGGAAGCCTCCTTCATCAGCTTCCTCCAAAATCCCTCTGAAACTTTCTCCTTCCCAGGATGTTGCTGCGTCCAGTTATGTAAAGCGCTGAACGTGTCTAAGTACCCCAAGAGTCCGTTCCAAGTCGTATGGGAACGCATGATGACGGGGAGGGTGCAGGTGGTGGGGAGGGTGAACGTTCGAGGGTTATAAGGGCCTGAATAGAAAGGGTGATATAAGTTAGGGTCAAACGTAGTTGGAAGTTGGATGTAAAAAAATTGAATGTAAAAAAATTGAATAGGATACATAGGTTTGGAGCAAGGGAAGGTCGCATCCGAGTGCAGCGTATACGCGCCCCGAAGAAACGAGGCCGCAGAAAGAGAGCACGAACAGAACAAAGAAATACCAAAAGCCAGCACATACCAGCAAAATAAACCCTGTCCAATGCACTCAATGAAGCTCCTTCTGTCCCGCCTAACACCTCTGCCGGCTCAGGTACATCAACCAAAAACCTTTCCTGAATTGTCCTTCCTGGTCTCTCCCAGAACGAACCTAGACTCTCTTCCGGGTTCTCCGTTCCCTGGTGGTATTCGGTAATCATTGGCGTCAGCGCAGGGTGGAATTGGGGTAAACGGAATTCGGTGTAGACCCAGAAGGCGAATGTACCATTAGGGCGGAGGATTCGGGAAAGAGCTGGGTAGAGGGAAGAGAAATCGAACCAATGTACTGCTTGGGCTGGTGAAACAGAAAGAAGAAGGGTAAGAGAGAGAGAGAAGAATCTTAGAGTAAGAGAAAAGGAAGGCGTACATACCAGAAATGACTAGGTCTACACTTTCGTCTTTGATGAAATCCAGTTTTTCAGCTGGAGATTGGATGTACTCGAATATCTGACCGCGTCCTGATCACATTTCACCGTCAATAAAGGCTCCTTAGAGCTAAAAAAGAGAAGAAACACGCACTCGTCGTCGATGTAGGACCAGGATACAACTCTTCCGTATACTTCTTGGCCTTTTCAACCATCCCTTGACTCGGATCCACACCAATGATGTGCTTGAAAGGCGTCAATTCGACCGTTGCCTGACCGGTCCCGCAACCCAAATCGACCGCAGTACCCCATCCTGGAGTCGGACCACTTCGGAAACGTTCTTGGAACTCTTGACTTGCGGCAGCTTTGAGTTTGGGTGGAAAAGCCTCGATACCAATTTGATGGTAGTTGAAAATGAATTGGAAAAGAGCCTTTGGATAGGTTGGACGAGAGGCTGCGTAAACGGACGTGTCAAATGTGGATTTGGCGAATGTCGCCATCGTGGTTGAGAATAAAAAGAAAACTGTCCCTGGGGAGATTCGAGCTCCCGGCTTCACGGAATTGCAGATGAATCAATTTATCACCACCACAACGTGATGATTTAACCACTAATCGACAGGGACCGTCATTACTTCCCGCGTTCAGGTATTTAACCAGATCTTTGAAGTTACTTCAAGAAGTAGCAGGTTTTTCGAGCCAAGGCCCAATTATATCCATTTAGATGATCCCAAAATATCATTATTTGAACCTATATACATACGTTCTAAGTACTAAATATTTCATTTTTCTCTGATATTCGCATTTCCTACAGACTCGTAAAAAATCGTCAAAAATTATGGAGGATTTTAAGGGCAGAATGTGACTAGAGAAGGAAAATTCGGTCAGTCATCCACAGTATTGACAGTAGGATAGGAAGTAGACTCACTAGTGAAAGGAACATCTCCAGCACCGCAAGCACGGACTGGCGAGTCGTTGCCACAACCAGTGGTGTCCTATAACAAGATCGGTGAGCAAAAACAACTCAACTGGAAAGATAAACGGAAATTTTTGAAGAAAACCATGTACTCACTCCGACGGGGAATGCGTTGGCACACTAAGGAAGCAAATCGAATAAAAAATTCATCAGAACAACGATCCAAGAGAAATCAATGAAAGGTAGTACGCACTCCACAGTTAGCGTTCGTACAAGTGACCGTGGCGCAATTAGGAGCGCTGATTTGAAGAGACTGCGTGAACCCTTGGATGTTGGAAATGTCGTAACTCTGGGGAGTGAAGGCATTGCCAGAGTCTGTTTTTTTTTTTTTGCAAAAGTAAAGAGTAAAATTTGAGTGCCCGTGGCAAACACAGTAAAAGTAACGACCAAGAACTTACCCAAGTTGAACTCGGTCATACTGCATCCATCACCTTTAGCTCCGCAGTTACCGTTTTGGTTGAAGATACGTCCGACCCACTGAATTTATATATGAGAATTGATTTATTTTTTGTCAGAAGGGGAGATAGGGCAGTTTGAATGATATCGACCTACGTTGGAAGGAATAGTGACTGTCTTGGAAGTACCAGCAGCGATATTTCCAGGTTGAGCGCCAGTGAAGCTAGAAGCATCGTCGCAACCTTAAAGTGAAAAAAAATCCTTTCTCAGCCCTCGAGATGCTCGTCAACGTTGGGAAACAAAAAGGACCACTCACGAGGACTGAAACCACATCGGGTATCAGCGACGACGGCGTTGACAGCGTTCCCGCATCGGTTGTTCAGAGTAAACTGGTGAGCATTAACAACAAGATGTTTCTCTTGAGTCCGACCATCATGGACGATTCCAATGAGAACAAAGACGTACGACGTGGTTGGCAGAAGCGGAGGAAGCGAGGACAAGAGCAGTAGCAGCGGCAGCGACAGAGAACTTCATGTTTGAACGTTAACGGCGGACGAACGAAGGATAAAGGCGTTAGAAAAGATTGAGAAAACCTAGGTAAGGAACCAGGATGAGTACAAGGCCGTACCACGACGCTGCTTAAATACTCTTCAAAATCAATACTTACCCTTGCGCATCCGCTCGGAAATAAGGAATCACAGACCACACAGTTCAACGGATCCATCACACAAATTCAGATTTTGATTTTATTTAATTCAGGTTTCGAGCGATATGTAGATCCTTACCTTTTATTATGTATTCTGGATTCGGATACCGTTAGAGCATTTATAAATTCGAAACGGGAAATGGAGGGTTAAACTTACCGCTCTGTGATGCTAGAGGAAATTCAAGCCGAAGAACAGTAGTTAGTGGATTTGAATTTAAGATCATTCTTGTGGTGTAAGAACGACTCCAAGCACAGGAATTTTTGTAAACATCAAGGTCGGATACCGATGAGCGCTAGCTTTAAAAACCTAGAATGATCACTTTTTGAATATCGGCACGTTCGTGTTGATCCAGTCTTCAAAATGTTTCCCCCTGAAATCTGGTTGCAGATACCAACAACCTGCAAAAAAAAATGTCGACCCCAAATCTTTCTTTTAGCACTTCTGTTCCGATGATCTCTGGCTAATGTTCTGGTAGTCATCAGCAAAAGAAACCTATACGCTAACAGCGGGGTTATCCCATCCTGCATAGTACTTACATAACTGTGACGGGCCCGCGGAAAGGAAATGTTTCGTTTATTCATTTAACCGCACCCAAAGCTCAGATTTTCTCCCAGGCAGGAGATCAAAATCAAAACGGTCTTTTGAATATAGTCTTGATATATCATACCGTGACATATCTCATGTGTTTTCTTCTGCTCGCAAGCGCATGGGTGATGGTGATGTTTGAACCAGAGTATGACATTGAGCTACGGACACCTGATTGTAGAGCGGTCAAGCGATCGCAAGGCCCATCACAGCCTTGTTTCAAGAGGCTCGATCCCGAACGCATGCGAATGGGCTTTACTTGAGGCCGCCGCCGCCTAGAGTCAACTGAGCGTCCTACCTAGTCTCGACGGGCATCTAGAAATGTCGACGAAGTTCCATAGGATCAGGCTAGTCAATCATTTAGTATAGCATAGTAGTGTGACGCTCATGCATGATCAGTTGCATTGTCTTGATGTTTCCCACAGGAGAATAGGCTTAGGACAAAGGATGGGAGGATGGTAGTGAAAGTCATCGGAGGTCAGAGCGTGTGAATAGTCCTTGACCGGAACCATTTGTCCGCCTGACCGCAATTTCTTCAGCCGACACCCGTTGTTTCCTCCATGACCCCAAACATGATGCGTGAGTTACTCGACTGCTCAAGTGCTCAACGTTCAACATTCGAGCAGAAACGGACTCTTATCTATCTCATCTTGTGTACTGGCTCCTCAATCAGTCGCTGTACAAGCTTTGTACAAAAACATGTTCTGAATTTCACGCCATTCATCAACATCAACGCTTGAGCAGCCAGTGTGCGTTTTTTTTTTTTCCTCGTTTATTCGCCTCTGTGCGTTAGCATATGGTAGCGACTACACTTGCTGTGTAAAGTATCTACTTGTTGGGCCCGGCCGTTCGGAATTGTAAGCTAAAAACATCGAAAGTAAGTTGTGGAAGAGATATGTGGTAAGGTAGTGTGGCTGCCGTCAGTTTGTTTCTGATGAGGGCAGTGGGTAGTGTGAAGTATTCTAAGGATTAATTGAGTGTAGTGGGTGCTTGTGTGGATTAGGTGTGGTTCGTGGTTTGAGTAAGGGAGATATTATGGTTAGTATGATAAGTATTTACATAAGTTAAAAGGAAGAAGAAAATGGACGGCTGCGGTCTTTGGGATCGTCGATGGGCATGAGTGTTAGGGTTCGTCCGGCATTCAGTCATTGTCGTCGCTTTTGTCTGGGATCGGTGGAAATACGCCGTAGACGTGGGCGAAGCGTTTGGTGTCATTTAGGTAGCTGAAGAGATGTTTCAGGTTTGTTCGCTCGCTGAGCAGTATGCGGAGGGTGAGGTCTCTGGAGCCTATGGCTCTTTTGAGTCGTGAGCGGGCGTGTTTGTGAGCAGGGCATAGCAGGAGGAAGTGGACAACGGTTTCCTGGTGCTGGTTACAGCATGGGCAGGTAGGAGAGTCAGTTTGCTGTGTGCGGTGGAGGTGGTAGTATAGTTGGATGTGACCGGTACGGAGCTGGATGAGCATGCTGGTGTGGGAGCGATGGAGGTCTCGGATCAGTTTCTGAAAGTTGCGCATGGCCGTTGTGGCCGGGGAGGGATCGATGTCTTTAAAGCGCTGGTAGCGTAGTGACCGTTTCCACTGGTCGTTGTGGGCTCGTTCGAGTTTTTCTCGGTATGTTCTGATCAGGTCGGAGGTTTTGCTGAATGGTAAGGTGTTTCTGAGAGGCTTCGGTAGACGTGATTTTCTGCTCGATTTTCCCTCCGCTGCCAGCTTCGCGTGCTCATCTGCTTTCTCGTTCCCTGCTATACCGATGTGACTGGGTACCCAGGCAAAGGAGACTTGGGTTCGGGGGGAGTCGGTTTTGATCTGTTTTATGGCGTTGTGTACCCAGTCAAGGATGTAGTGGGCCGGTCTGCTTTTGCTCGTTTGTATTGCCTGTAGTGCCGCTTGGTTGTCTACCCAGACTGCTGCCTTCTTGATTCCTGTCTCCTGCTGGATAAGGTGCATTGCAAGGAGCAGGCCGACGCATTCTGCTTCGTACACTTCGTAGTGTTCTTTTGGTCCCAGATAGTAGCGAATGACTTTCTTGCTTTGCCCCTGTCTGTATAGCACTGCCGCTGCACCGATTCCTCCTTCAAAGCCTGAGCCGTCAGTGAAAATGTGAGTATCTGCTGTACTAGAATGAAAGTATTGTAGTGCTTGTTGTTTGTCGTTACCTAAGTGTACTTCTAAGGCCGGGTCCCAATCGGGCGGGTATCGTACTGGTTTTTTCTTTTCTATTCTTTTTGGGTCTAGGCTGAATGTTTCCATAAGGTCATGGAGGGGGGAACGGTGTCGTTTTCGATTGTATCGGATCGCTTTCGCTATACGTGGGACAAGCAGGTGCTTGGGGTCGAGAGTGCATAGTCGGACTGCTGCCCGATGTCTGACTCTTTGTACCTCGAGGTCCATTGGTAATAGTCCGGCATGTATGTCAAGGATGTCGGTCGCTGTGGAGCGAAGTGCTCCTGTGAGGATGAGCGCAGCTTGCCGTTGTATAGAGATGAGTTTCTTGATGATGGCGGGTTGTCGTTTTTTGGCGTTGGTTGTTTGTCGTATTGGTGGAGTGAGTACAACGTCGGCTGCATATAGTACTCGGGGTAGTGCCTTCGTTTTGTACAGTTGTCAGATGCCTGTAGATGCCATGCCTTTCGATATCCGTGAGATTCTCCTGAACTGATGTACCCATCCCTGCCCCTTCTTTATCATCGCCGCGTGTTGTTCCTTCCATCTCAGCTGTCCATCCACCATTACTCCCAAGAACTTCGCACAACTCTCTGCCTTTACCCTCGCATTCCCCAAATCTACTTCCGGTCCTTCTACCCGTTTCGTTTTTCCTCCTCCTTCGCTCCCTGTGTTTGGTGCTCTTTTCCTTGTCGCATACACTACCTTGAATTTGTCCAATCTAAAACTGCAGTTGTGAAGTTCCGCCCATTCTAGTACGCCGTCTGTTTCTCTCATCATCTTTTCCATTCTCAATCCTACTTCTTCCAGTGATTTCCCCCATACTAACCCTGTTAGATCATCCATAAACGCAAATCCCTCTGCCTGCTCTACTCTGTCCATTGCCTTCAACGCTCCCGCCACATAGACGATGTATCCTATGGAGGATAGCGGATCTCCTTGGTCTTCTCCTCCGTCGACTGCAAAGAGGGCTGAGATGAAGTCATCAAAGGTGAGTGTCGTTTCTCTGTTGGCGAATCGTCTTCTGAGCCAGTCGATTATCTCGTTTGGTATGCCGGTTTTCTTCATTTCGTGGTAGAGCGTTTCGAGATCAACGCTGGGGTACGCTCCTTTGACGTCTGTCAAGAACAATCACTCTGTGGTGCTGGGAACCAGTGCTGAGGGCCACTCAGGTCACACATAACAAGGGACAAGGACAAAGACAAGGACAAGAGGAAGCAAGGGCAAGATAGTGATTGAACAGTAAAGACAGGAGGTGAACAGACTAAGGAGCTATCTACAATGACCATGAGTATATATACTATAGAGAACAAGGGACATAGAGAACAAGGGACAAGGAGAACAAGGGTACTATGGAGAACAAGGATACTATGGAGAACAAGGGTACTACGGGGAACAAGGAAGTGGCTATGTGTCATGGAAACAAGGTACTGATGGTAAAGTCTGTGCAGTTGCCTGATGGTCAAGTACAAAGAGAATGATAGGAAGGTGATGGAGTAACCATCAAAGGGAATCAGAGGCATGATTCATGACAACGTCCATGAACATAAGGCCGACTATGAATCCTTTGTTCCACAGTTCCTTGATTCTGTCGGTTAGCAGATGAGTAGAGTCAGTGGTGTTTCTACCCGCTCGTGCCCCAAACTGATTGTCTGGGAGTAGGTGTCGAAGTTCGAGGTTTTTGACAATGTCGTCTTGGACTATACCGTTGCTGAGTCGTCCCTCCCCGTCTGAGAGGGCAATGGGTCGGTAGGCATTTGGCTGTTGATAGTCAGTTTTTCCCGGTTTGCGAAAGATTACCGTTTGAAGTCGAGATTTCCTGTCGGGGTAATATGGGAAGTTGAAGGATGCTCTGTGGATGCTGCCCCAGTATGGTAGCAGGATGTCGGCTGTGTTCTTGAAGAAGCTGTTTGGGAAAGATCCTGGTCTTGTGGCTTTACCTGTTTTCAGCCTGTCAATGGCATTTCGGATTTGTCGATTGGTTGCTGGATGGAATTCCCATGCCGGTGATGGATATACGTCGTCCGTTTGGGTGATCGGGGTCGCTGACGGTGGTGGGTAGAAAGCTTGTTTGAAGAGTCTGGCTTTCTCCTCGTTGTCCTCCACTGTTTCTTCTTCTCCTCTATGGTCTTTCTTACCTGTTTTGAGAGCTGGGATCCTTGTTCTTCCTCCGTCGGTCGGACCTGCTTCGACTAGTCCTGCTATGTTCCAAATCGTTTGGCCCTCTGCTGTCTCTAGCCATTCCATCCACTTTTCTGCTTTCGCTCGTTTGATTTCCCTGGCCAGGGCGTTTCGGAATCTTCAGTATTCTTCATGACATGGATGGTCTCGCCAATGTTTCAAGTGGTACGAGTTTCGTGCGAATTCATTGGTCGTTTGTCGTAGAGCCGCTAACTCGTTGTTCCACCATCTGCACTGTTGGGGAGAAGGTTTAGTACTTGGTACCAGTGTTTCATTACCTTCAATGGTTTGTCGAAGTTTGTCCATGTTCTCACATGCTTCCTTGTATTCCTCTTCCGTGGTGAACTCAATGGGTGGGCCAAGTATTTGATGCGCGTTTGCCTCAAGGAACTCGTTGATTGCTTTCCAGTTCGCCTTTTTCCAATTCGGTGCGGGTTTGTGTCGGTTGACTGGTTGTTGGAGGTCAAGGATCGTGATTATCGGAATGTGGTCGGTCTTGGGCGGTCTCTGTTCTGGAACTGTATCGCACTTTTTGATTCGTTGCACAAGATGGCGGGAGACGAATACGTTGTCCACTCGCGTGTAGTTACCTGTGGAGAGGGCCTCTAGAGTTGGAATGCTGGGTGGTAAGACCATGGTCAGGTCGTGTTGCGCTGTGAGCATGATGAGGTGATTCAAGATTGGCTGCTTCTAGATTCCTGCTTGTGAAGAGGTGCTCGTTTCGTGTTTCGTCCCAACTAGGATCAGAGTGGGACATGAGTTCCAAATACTTGCGGGTACCCGCAAGTACACTCGTGGGAAACTCGTGGGAAACTCCCACTCGCAGGTAGCAAGTACTCTTAGATATAATTTCCACAAGTGCAAGTATGAATTTTGGGATCAAAAACTCGCAAGTACTTGCAAAAACTTGCAAAAACTCATGAGTTTTTCACTACTTGCAAGTATTTTGCAAGTACTTGTACTTGTGCCGCAAGTATTTGATGAGTGCAAGTATTGATTTCTTGAACTTGATACTTGCGGAAAACTTGCGCAAGTAACTTGCGAGTGTACTCGTGTCCCACTCTGACTAGGATGGTGCCGGTTGAAGTCTCCAAGCCATATGATGTGTAAGTTTCGGTCGCGTGGGGTGGATAGATCTGAGCTCATGAAATTGGTTAGCGCAGTGAGTGCTTCATCATGTGTACAGTCAACGTAAAGGTTAAATATGAGAAGTTTACCCTGATCATTTGTGATCTGTATTGCCGTGATGTCTTGGTGTGGTACCGGGAGTGACGTCCAGCTCGAGGTGGGGAGGTGTCGGTTGACCAGGATTACCGACCTAGTCTTCTTTGGGTTGTCTCTGTGCTTCGGCGGATAGATGGTGATGAAGCCGTTGGTTGATTTGGTGTTGCCGAAGTAGTCGATGGCCGGTTCTTGTATGGCGATGATGTCGTATTTTTTGGGATTATCGTGAATGAGTGTGAGCTGACCACTCATTGAACGGTTGAGGTTAGCTTGGAGAATGGTGAAGTTATGGTTGTCATGGCGCGGGGGTGTCGTGTGGCTTTGATCGTTCATGGTTGAACAGGGGGAAGGGAGGTTGTATGAGGTCCGGTGACCCTAGTGTTGCACGTGACTCGACTCGACTCCGGCTAGTCGACGAGTCGAGTCGATTTTTAGTCGAGCCGAGTCGGACCAATGACTCGTGACTTATGGCAACTTTAAGTCACTTGAGCGAAATTGTGTCATCAGTTGAATAATCACTCTTTTTTGGTAATTGAGATGTAGTACGCAGCTGAATTACCCGTCTTGGTAATAGTTACTCATTTTGGAAGTATTAAATTCTATTCAATAATATATTCAGATATTAATAAATTAACTACATAGGCGACTCGGCTGACTCAACTGACTCGAGTCGACTCCGGAGCGGAGTCACCAGATTTGGAGCCGGAGTCGACTGTAGAGTGGTCCACGAGTTTAAAATACTTGCGGGTGCCCGCAAGTGTACCCGTGGGAAACTTGTGGGAAACTCGCACTCGCAAGTGGAAAACTCTTGCTTAAAAAAATCCTGGAAGTGAGAGTATTAAATTTGGAATCAAAAACTTGCAAGTACTTGCAAAAACTGACAAAAACTCGCAAGTTTTTCACTACTTGCAACTATTTTGCAAGTTATGATACTTCCACTGCAAGTATTTGGAGAGTGGGAGTATCAACTTCGAAAAACCAATACTTGCAGAATACTTGCACAAGTAACTTGCAAGTGAACTCGTGGACCACTCTAGTCGACTGGAGTCGAGCCGAAGTGAGTCATAGCCGAGTCTCGGCAACACTAGGTGACCCAGTCGGTGATGATTGCTTGTCGGTAGGTTGATTCTCTAGTGTCTTCTCGTCTTTCCGTTCCGTTTGTCCTCTGACTGCCCGTTACCGGTGTTCTGCTTCTCCCTCTTTCCCTTCCTCCTTCTTCCCTTTCTGTTCTTCCTGTCAATCTTCCTGTTCCCCCTCCTGGTGGTGGTCTCCTGAACCCTCTATCGTCTGCTTCTTTTCTTACCCTCTCTCTCCATCCCCTACCATCATCCACTTGGCCCTCATCTTCTTCAGTGATCCATGTCGCCGGATCGTCCGTCACGAAATACTTGTACTTGAGGTCGGGGCTTTTCTTCTTCTTTGTTTCTTTTAGCTGAATAAAGTGGGGGCAGTGTCGGTCGGCTGCTCCGTGGCCCTTCTCCTTACAGTTGATGCAGTACTTGTCATTGTCGCCTTTGTCACAGTTGACTGTTCGATGTGGGTTTTCACAGCGTCCGCATGCGTCGTGGTCCTGTTTACATTCCTGGGCAATATGGTAGGGTTTCCAGCACTTTACACATAGTATCGGGTCCGGTTCGTTCTTGTCGACCTGCACGTGCTTCCCGTTGATGATCAAGCCTTTCTTGATGGCTTCATTGGCATCTTCTCTTCGGAGGAAGTGGCCTAGGGCGTGGGCGACTTTCTGTTTGGCGTGGCGTCGTTCGGGGGCTTTGATCCATGAAATGCTGTTAATCGAACCTGGGTGGAGATGGTTAGTATCCTCGATGTGTGCGATTTCGTTTCTGCTGTCGACTTCCATAGTGATTGGGACAAAGCGGAATACTACCGTGTAGATGTTCGGTTTGATTGTGGTGTTGGATCCCCATTGTTTCGCAAAGGTGTTCATTCTGTCGTTCGTGTTGAGCCATTCGGTGTCGTACTTGCTCCTAAAAATTAATAAAGCTCTGTAACCTGACAGCTTCATTATCCCGATCACTTTGGCTCCCTCTTCTCCTTTTCCTTCGTCCTTTCTCATCTTGGTTAGTATCTGGTTCGCTTTCCTTACCACGTCCGCCTCTGGTGCGTTCCAATCCGTGTCTTTCTCCGACGATCTCATCATTAGTCTTCCATCCATTGCCTCCGCTCTGCTTACTGCTTCGTCGTGTTTGGCGTATTGCCTCGGTCTGGCGGCTGCCTGTGCGTATGTTGGCTGGGATCCATATGCGAAGGTGTCGGTGGCTTGGTATATCGGCCAGTCTGTCGGATAATTGTATTCTTGCTCGTGGGTTGGATTGGGGTGTGCCTTCGTTTTGTCATTGATCGCTTTCGTTTGTTCTAGTAGCTGCTGAATGCCCTGTTGTATTTCTGCTAGGTGTCGTTCTTGATCCGTTGTGAGCTTCTCGATGTTGTTCTCCAATTGTTTCGCATTTTGGACCGTTCTCTGTGGGATAAGGTGTATGAGGATGGTGGAAAGTAGACTCACCTTACGCCAGTTTTGTTTCCTTTCCTCTACAACTTTGGCTAGTGAAGTTACTTGTGTTTCCGCTAAGTTCTTGAGCAGTTTCGGGATGGCAGCTAGCGCGTCCTCGCCTTCGTGTAGGAGTCCGTCCGCTATGGCCTTTCTGATTAGTTCGTCTGAGCTTGGTGGGTCATCTGCCGAAGTGGCACCACGTGTCGCGGTTGATGCCCTGGTCGCGTTGTTGACCATGCGTGTCTTTGGGCGTGTTTTCTGATTCTCGAAAGGGTTGTAGGGTATTCTAGATGTGTACGAGTGTATGCTAATCTACTTATTCTAGTTTTCACCGAGGCTCTTTCTTCCTTTTGGTCTTTATGAGACCGTGGGAAAGTCGGAGGTGATGAAGGTACTGAACAGAGACGCGTCCCAGTGTGCGTTTGCCGACCGCGTATGCATACATATGTCTATGGCGGAATGCATGCGGGTGCTTTGAACATCATAACAAAACTTGATTGTTGAGTTGACTCTGACATGATCTATTCGCTTTGGACAGAACCTGTGGACGTGTTAAAGAGCAAAAGTTTGCTCTGGGAGTCTGCGTCCATGTTTTCCTCAAGAACTAGAATAGCAATATATGCAAGATGCCGTTCTCAAATACCTTGGAAATTCATCCTTCCTGGGCATGCCAATCGATCAGGGATGGTTTCGCAACAGGCCAAACTACGCCTCATTAACGTTGCGCAGG
>ML179520.1:67757-80785 GCA_004369135.1 Dendrothele bispora CBS 962.96
CAAAAACATGTTCTGAATTTCACGCCATTCATCAACATCAACGCTTGAGCATCCAGTGTGCGTTTGCCAACCGCGTATGCATACATATGTCTATGGCAGAATGCATGCGGGTGCTTTGAACATCATAACAAAACTTGATTGTTGAGTTGACTCTGACATGATCCATTCGCTTTGGATAGAACCTGTTAAAGACAGGATCGAGCTAAGGCTTGCTCTGGGAGTCTGCGTCCATGTTTTCCTCAAGAACTAGAATAGCAATATATGCAAGATGCCGTTCTCAAATACCTTGGAAATTCATCCTTCCTGGGCATGCCAATCGATCAGGGATGGTTTCGCAACAGGCCAAACTACGCCTCATTAACGTTGCGCAGGTGAAATCTTCGTTCCTTCCTTCGGTAGTCAGCCTTTGCATCTGTCTTTGTCTTACCATACTTAGGTCAGTCAGATCAAGTGGCTGTGCAATGAGTAAGTAAGTATTCGCATTTCCTACAGGCTGGTATAAAAATCGTCATAAATTATGAAGTATTTCAAGGGCAGAATGTGACTAGAGAAGGAAAACCCGGTCAGTCATCCAAAGTATAGAAAGCAGGATACGAAGTAAACTCACTAGTGAAAGGAACATTTCCAGCACCACAAGCACGAACTGGCTGGTCGTTACCACAGCCAGTGGGATCCTACAAACAAAGAACAATTCAAGGTTGGTGAGCAATTGAAAACGAAACGATGAACGGAAATTTTCAAAGAGACCATGTACTCACTCCGACGGGGAATGCGTTTGTACACTAAAAAAAGAAGCAAGTCAGACAAGAACAAATCCATCAGAATGACGATCCAAGAAAATCAAAGAAAGGTTACTCACCCCACAGTTAGCGTTTCTACAAGTGACCGTGTCGCAACCAGGTGAGCTAATTTGAAGAGATTGCGTGAACCCTTGGATGTTGGAAATGTCGTAACTCTGAGGTGTGAAGTTGTTGCCAGTGTCTGTTTTTTTTCAAAGCAAGGTGAAGCGTAAAAGTGTAAGTACGTCAAATATAATGACCCATAGATTCGAGATAAAAGTAACGACAAGAACTTACCCAAGTTGAACTCGGTCAAGCTACATCCATCACCTTTGGCTCCGCATTTACCATTTTGGTTGAAGATACGTCCGACCCACTGATTTTATATATAGAATCGTTTAGTTTTGTCAGATGTTGGGATAAGTGGTTTGAACGAGATATCGATCGACTTACGTTGGAAGGAATAGTGACTGTCTTGGAAGTACCAGCAGCAATATTTCCAGGCTGAGCACCAGTGAAGCTTGAAGCGCCGGCGCAACCTTAAAGCGAGAAGAAAAGAGAGGTACTTTCTCAGCCTCGAGATGCTCGTCAACGTTGGAAACAAAAACCACTCACGAGGACTGAAACCACATCGTGTATCAGCGACGACGGCGTTGACAGCGTTCCCGCATCGGTTGTTCAGAGTAAACTGGTGAACATTAACAACAAGATGTTTCTCTTAAGTTCGAACATAGACGATTTTCCAGTGAGAACAAAGACGTACGACGTGGTTAGCAGAAGCGGAGGAAGCGAGGACAAGAGCAGTAGCAGCGGCAGCGACAGAGAACTTCATGTTTGAGGTTTAACGGCGGGCGAAGAAGGTTTAAGCGTTGGAGATTTAGAAGACCTAGGCAAGAAACCAGGATAAGTAGAAGGTCGTGCAACGACGCTGCTTAAATCCCCTCCAAAATCAATAGTACTAACCCCTATGCATCTGCTCGGGAAAGATATGTAGATTCTTACCTTCTATTATGTATGTACTCTAGATTCCCGGGATGTCATTAGCACATTTATATATTAGGAACAGGAGATGGAGGGTCAAACTTACCGCTCTCGAGGAAATTCGAGCCGAATAGTTAGTGGATTTAAATTTAAAGGTCATTATAGTGGTGTAAGAACGACGCAAAGCACACTCATCCGAGGACGAGTCCCAGTGAGCGCTAGCTTTGAATGACGCTGATCTAGTCTTCAAATATTCCCCCTGGTCTTGTTAAAAAATGCCATCCCGAATCTTTCTTCTAGCACTTCTGTTCCGATGGTCTCTGGCTATTGTCCTGGTAGTCATCACCAAAGAAAACTACTATACAGTCATCCACCGGCCAATGAGACAGTGAAATTTAAGTGACGTGTAGATAGTGTTTCTCGGCCTCTCTTCAGGAAATAGGTACATAGGTACCTAATATATGTACAATACTTTAATTCTATGCCAGCTATATTATCATTTAGGAGGGGACAGAACGCAGGATACAGGAAACAAGTAAAACAAACTTTTATCAGCGGAACCAGCCAATGAGACACGTCACGTCACGCCGGATCAACAAAGATAAGATAGAATTACGCAGAGAAAACAGGAGTGACGGCAGATCCGACTATACATTTCCAAATGGGGACAAATCACTGATGTGACAAACCGACGTCCTCCTTCTCCTCTGTTGCGCAAATATGGCTGCTATAGGTTATCACCTCTATTCTAGGAGGTTTCAGTGTCGGTATCTCTTTAGTTCACAATGTTACACATGCTTGCCAAGTCTTATACCCCTCCGCTCCATACTAAGCTCAGTATTGACAAATTAAAATTCATCTTTCCTCTTTTTTTGCTCTATATCCTTCATAGCATACACTGTAGTGTAAATTTTGAGACTGGCTTTATATATGTGACAGATATAACCAATAAAAACAATATGTAGTACCTTCCTATACCATCCTAACTTGTGAGCACCCTGCCGGACAATTTGTCTCATTGGCCGGTGGTGTCTCAGTGGCCGGTGGATGACTGTACGCCGCAGCGGGATTATTCCATCTGCATATGTAGTTAACCGCGACGCCGCGGAAAGGAAATGTTTCGTTTTGACAGCATCCAAAGTTCAGATTTCCTCCTAGGCATGGGACCAAAATCGAAACGGTCTTTTGAAAATTTAGTCTTGGTACATACATACTATATTACCATGACATACTTCATGTCTTTTCTTCTGCTCGCAAATGTAATGGTGATGTTTGAACCAGACTGTGACATTGAGCTACGGGGTCCTGATTGTAGAGTGGCCAAGCGATCGCGAGGTTCACATAGCCTTGGTTCGAGAAGTTCAATTTTCGTTCGCCGAACGCATGCGAACCGGCTTTGACTCACTTGAGACCGCCGCCGCCGCCATCTAGAAATTTATGTTGACAAAGTTCCATAGGATCAGGTCAGTCGATCGTTTAGCACATATAGTGGTGCGACGGCTTGATTCATTATCTTGATGCTGAGTCCGACAGAAGAATAGGTGTAGGACAGGATGGGAGGATGGTAGTGAAAGTAAGAGTCGGATGTCAGAGCGTGCGAACTACCGTGACTTTGTTTGACCGGAACCTTGTCTGACCGCGATTTCTTCAGCCGACACTCGTTATTTGTTTCTTCCATGTATCCCAAACATGATGCATGAGTACTTCAGTGCTCAAGGGCTCAATATCCCAATACCCAAACAGAAACGGACTCTCGTCGATCTCATCTTGTTTGCTGGCTCGATTGGCTCAGGCTGTAGAAGCTGCCTTATTCAAAATCCTGTTCGGAACTTCACGCCATTCATCAACCTCAACGCTTGAACATCCACTGTGCATTTTCAGGTATACGTATTTCTATGACAGAACGCATGCAGGTGTTTCAAAGGTCGTAACAGAACTTGATTGTTGAGTCGACTACATTCACTTTGGACGTACGCGTGTTGAAGACAGGATTGAGCAAAATCTTGCTCTGGAGTTTTGCATCTGCATTTTGCTCAAGAACTAAAGTAATCAATTAATAAATGCAAGATACCATTCTCAAATACCTCGGAAATGCATAGACTAGTGCTGCCCTGACTCCGACTTTGACTCACTCCGGCTCCACTCCACGTGACTCCGGCTCCAAACGGCATCGACTCCGGAGTCGAGTCATTATTTTTCGACTCACTCCCACTCGAGTCGCTTGGAGTCGCTTAGAACTAGAGTCACTAGAGCATATCAGAAACTGCTTTCGGCGGTATGCGCTTAAGAAAAGTCTTTAAGCGACAAAAATCCCACACAGCACGTGGTAGGCCAGGCCGTCAGGCTGCTCGTCTTCTCCGACCCCGATTCCTCATTTCTTCCCGCCCACTACTGACCAACTATCTTTACTAACTTTTTCAATCGGAAGTAGCCTGTGCATTTTCCGTTATAGTAGAAAAAACATCGACATTGATATCGTGTCGTGCACCATAGTAGCGGTTTGATGATGTCATATTTAACCGAAAATGAGTCGGAGAACTCCGAAAATCGTAAAAAACGCGTTTCTGATATGCTCTACTACAAATGCTGTACAATTGTTCGTCATGGTGAGAAAACGGCCCCAAAATAGCCGGCAACTGAAAAAAATTGAATACATTTGAGGCAAGCGACTAAAGTCGGCTCGAGTCGGAGTCGATTCACAGAAAGTCAGCTGAGTCACGAGTCAAAATGAAGACTTGACTCACTCAAAAACCGGCTCGACTCGGCGACTAGTCGGAGTCGAGTCGAGTCACGTGCAGCACTAGCATAGACTTCCAAGATATTCTCAGATACCAGCCTCAGGGCATGCCAATCGATCATGGTTCCGCAACTTACAGCCAAACTACGTCTCATTAATGTTGCGCAAGTGCATATTGCGAAATCCTCGTTGTTTCCTTTGGTAGCTCTTGGAATAGCACGAGAAACGGTCTCTGCATCTGTCTTCGAAACATGTTTTCATGCAGATCAAGTGGCTGTGCAGTACTCGTAATTTTCAAAAAGCGATTTCTCCTTCCGCTTTTCTGCTCAGTCCCATATCATGATCTCATTTCTTTTCCCGTGCATATGAATGAAGCTCGAGTATATTCTTATGACTCCATCTCTGGAATTGCTGGAAATTACAGACTTTCCTGTCCTTTCGCATTGGACACAACTCGCCGAACATGTTCAATGAACTTTGGACAGACTATTGATTTTTGTCATTCTCCGTGTCATTCGCAACTGAAGATGATGACAGTGATACTTGGTGGTATAGTATCTTTGTCTGGTACTAGGCCACTTATGATTTCTTCTGGTTCTTATCCTCTAGGGCCTCGTACCTTGTGGTTCTGGCCAAGAAGGGCGATTACATAATCGTCAAAAGTGCGTCTTTTGCGCACTTGTCCAGTAGCAGTTTGTACTATAGGACGTCCAGTGCTATCGACTCCTTACCTCTGCGTACACATTCCCATTTTTCTTATTGTCGGTGTCATTTGGACAGCTCCAATCTGTCATTTTGTAGCGAGAAAACCAGCTATCACGAGGCGGCGGCGCAATTTTACACACAGACGACGTCAAGGGTTTGTTATCCCCTCTCATCCGCATTCTCGCTCTGGCAAAGTCTCCAATCCTAATTTATCACGACGTAGCTCCACTCAGTTACCTCTGTTCGGCTCGCATGGCACCTCATGGCACCTTCTCGTATGGCACTTTGATAATAATCTTTGTATCCTCATGTTTCTGTCTCGGACAAAGTGCTAGACCATACTCGTACAACTGCACAGGTACCAAAGGCACAGCATCAAAAGGTTTCCTTCCACATGATTTTTTTACTTTTCATTTTTTTGTCTCGTAATCAACGACTGTAACGTAAAGAGACGATAACATGAAATTGGAGAACAGTAAAATACAACTAAACCACCTAGAAACCCACCACTGACTAGAAAACTGGGAAAAGAGAATTACATCGTGAAAATTCAGACACGAACTCTACATTTTGCGTGATCATGATATCATGCCCTGTGCTCATGCTTTTCGTCATTGGCATATTGGCCCGTAGCCAGGTTGTTAAGCTCGTCTTCCTTGCGATCGAGTTTGTACGTGGAGAGCCAGAACAAGATACCGCCGATGAAAGCGATGACGGCCATGGTGCCGTAGTTCCAGACAAGGAGAGGATCGATGGAAAGAGCTGTAAAAGGATAATCAGGCTCAGCAACAGAAACCTTGTTAAAAAGAAGGGTTACTGACAGACAAAGGCTTCACCGAGAGCAGAAGCGATAGCGGACATGAACAAGAACACGGCCATGACGAGGGAACGCATGTTCTTGGGCGCTTTGGTGAATGCATACTCAAGACCGGTGATGGATGCGAAAATCTCAGAGAAGGCAATAAGAACATAGCTGGATGGTGAACATGCATTAGTACAGTCGTATGAAAGCTGTGATAGACTACTCACGATCCCGTCTGTATCCAGACGTTAAGCGGTGAGACAAGGGGATTCTGATCTGCATCCTCGCATGTTGCTGCAAAGTTACCGCATGGGTTGGTTTTGTATATGTAATGTTGCACAACTGTTTCGCGGAATATCAGACACAGTTCACTCCGTCGCATACAAAAGCTTACCAGCAGCCCAAATCATAGCAGCGGCGCCGGTGAAGAAACCTGCGCAAATTTTCTTGAGAGCAGTGAAGGGGAAACCAGCACGTCGGAAAGTGGGGTAAATCTTTCAAAGAGTAAATCGCTGAGCATAGTGAGGGACGGTCGTTAAACTTACGAAGAAATCGAAGATAGGAATGAAAATGATGAGCGCAAGTGGGTCAAGATTGGACAAAACATCATTGGGGAGACCGTGGGTGCTCATGGTAGCAGCTTGAGACGTCAAGTTGTTGTTCAACTGGTTGTATGTAAGCCCTGGAAAGACAGTCAGTCCCATTCATGTCAAGCCCGGCGAGAAGGAAAAAGACGTACAGTAAATTGGGAACCACAAGAACACAGCACAAGCTTTGAAACCCCTATTGACTTCATCAACCCACTGGTCGTCAAAGTGCATCCAACTCGGTTTGGCCCTTCCTTGTCTTTCCAACTGACTAGGTTTTACGTTTTCCCAGAAATCGTCTGCTCGCATACGCTTGACGGTAGTAACGGGACTGATACTCCATCGGCCTTTCATAGCGAAGGCCCATAGTTGCATAGCGGTCGCGAGGACAGAGCCGGTTGGAGGTGTGCGGATATAACGGTTGCGACCAACCCAGAGGACAATGGGGCATAGCAAGAAAACTATAGTGGGAAGAGTGAAAGCGAGCCAGAAGCCGACGTACTAGATACATAAGAAGGTTGTTAGCTGTGAATTCTTGGATAACTCGAATAAACTCCGGAAAAACGAGAGCCACTTATACAGACGCGGTCAAGAGATGAGGTAAACATCCCGCATTACAACTACCGACTGACTCTCCAAGACAACACTGATGGTCTATAAATGAGCTCACCTTTTCGGCGTATGTCATGGTGATTTGGCCAATAAGAGCCCCAACATTGATAAACAAGTAGAAGTACTGATAACCCAGGTCAATTGTATGATAAGGTTATGAAGATGTATATTTACCAAGTACACTCTCGCTATTGTCATCGCGGGGTCGACGATAACCCTTTCACCATTCTTGATGGTTCGAATGAACAGTTTAGTACATCTATACTGCTCAGCCACGAGCGGAGAAATGTTCGACTTGAAGAGACCGGTTCCTATACCACAAGTCAACATCAACTAACATCAAATGCCTCTTGGAATAGTTTACCTAAACCCATGACGATCATCGCAACGACGAATGCTCCAATAGCACCTTCCTTGTCGATGACACCGGGGACAGCGGCAACGATCAGAAGAATGTGACCAATAAGCGTAATGACAACAGCAATGCAGATGGTATTGTAACGACCGAGATGAGCATCCGCAATATAAGCACCAAGGAGAGGTGTTATGTAGCACCAGAATTGGTAGAAGGTAGTGAGTCCAGTAGAAGCTTGCTGGCCCCTACCAAGAGCACCGGATTGACCGTCAGGACCACCAGCGCCAGTATGTGAGCCGACCGGGAGAGGTTGTTGAATAAAGTTGGTCTGGAAGATATTGATAAGGTTGGGTTATCGGTACGTGATGAAGGGGACAATTACTCACGAAAACGACGCTGCACCCGTAGAACTGGTATACATATCAGCAACCAAATTCTCAGCCAGATAGAGATATCGCGCTCACCGAAAATCGTTCAGCCATTTCAATAACCGCGATCACTGGGAAAAACAGATTTGCTTTAGCTTCCACGATCGAGCAAATAGTGAGGAGACATACTGTATGCACTCCAAGGGAGTGCGTCCGACACTCGGGGGAGTGTAGCGCGTTCCTCCTCCGTAGGAAACTCCAATCCATCGTGAATCCCGTCGAGTTCGAGGCTTTCCGCATCATGAGATGGGGAATCTGGAACCTTTTCCGGCTCTAGGGGATGCCCATGTTGCTTCGCCTCAAAGACAGCGGCAGACTCCTGATCGATGATTTGTAGACCGGACATTGCTCAAAGTCGGTGTGGAACAGCGACGACAGTGAGAATGGAGTGATGGGTTGGGTCGGGGGACGGAAAGCATTGAAAAAAAGCAACCGAGCCTTTTATATCGTGAGGTACTTCTGCAGATAGTATACAAACTGTATCATGAGGTCCTAGCTTCGCGTAATGTATTCCGTATCAAGGAATACGTCGGAGCCTCACGCGGTCGGAAGAGATAGCATGAAGCAACCTTGCTAAAATTTTCAACCAATGGCGTTCAAATTGTTCATAACCACAACTTTTGTCCGTTTTCGTCTATTTTTGTGCGCTAATCGAGGCAGAATTTCACCGAGGAAGGCCAAGATGGACCAAGATACAGACAAAACTTGGCGGAATTATTTTTAGGTGCGCCATATGGACATATGGACAGATACCGAAGCGCCGGGTATATGTTTTCAAAATCGAAATCGCTCCGATGTGGACTTCATGGGACGGCACGTATCTCGATGCTAGGGGCATCACCCTGCTAGGACAATGGTGAGAGTTCTATATTGAATAGTAGAGTTTAGAGGCAACCCACTGGTATCAGTTCGATAGCTTCTTTCTCTTGGCATTCGCATCCGTGAATGTTGAGCTCTAGATACACTGCGGAGGCATCTGTCAAAACTGGGCATTCGGAGGAATATAAGAAGTTCAGCGACAGGCTCTAGAGGCTAACGACCGAGTTCCTTTTTGTGAAACGCACTCCGCAGTAGGAAGGGGATGAACCGGAATATGTCGCAGGAGCTAGGATTAAGGTACCACATGGTCATTCATTCTAGGTCCTTTCCTTGATGTTTCGCATTCATTCCTCACGGAAACCACAAATATGCACCAACTCGGAGCATAAAAGTTGACGGAAGAGTAGCCCCACCCTGGCGCCAAACTTCAGAGATAAGGCGGGTTCGCTATCATTCCAAAAACAGTGTCACTGGGTCCAGAGCTCTATTGGAGTCAATTCAAAACGGTTATATGTCAAGGAACCGTCTTGACCACTTGAAGGCACGCGACGCACAACTAATGACTTGGTGTGATCCACCTGAATAGAGCGGTTATGACGCCCGATTGGAGAAATGATTGCTTACTATAGGCAGTGGACCAGCATACAGTGTGTAATGATGGATGGCGTCAGACAGGACGAGCTAATCACGAACTTTTTGCCTCAACTCATAAGTAGCAAAAAGGTGGTGATGAGGAACCGACTGGAGTCTCGTCAATCTAACCTTTCCGAGGGGAAGCGGGAATCAAAAGGGACCATCAAAGTTTTCAATACCTCAGGTCACACGGAACTTACAACTACGATGGGTCCTTTGAGTAATCGCGGGCGGGAAAACATCCCCATGTTGACGTTGAATAAGTATAGCGCGCAACATAGACATAAATATCTTCAGAAGAGTTCAATGAGGATAGGAGAAAGAGCGAAAGAACGTTAACAGGACCCCTGCCAACCCCTACAAATGTTTGGTAGGAAATTTGGCCATTTTGACAAAATTTGTCCGGATTTTTTTTTACGACCTCATGCCAACTGTGTCCGGATAGCCGCCCAGACCTCTAATTTTAGAAAATTTTGTCCGGATTCCTGACCTAACATATATATGTTGTTCTGCTCGTACAACATCTGGTACGTCCTTCCACACTTGACCACAGTCGATCCAGTCTGACTCTTTGAAGCCACGTAGATTTATAAGACCATCATCGTCGATGGAGAGCGGAGTGTTCTCGGATGAGGAATTATTTGATTCCATAGTGAGGTGGAAGCTGAAGAAAGTAGTAGATAGGATGTTGCGAGGAGTAAAACTATCGATACATGAAATTGTACAGTACTCAACCATTGTTCGTCGGTTTGTTGAATATCGGCACAAAAAGGAAATTATAAGATGTCAGATCTGAGATGTGCATATCGGCGCAAATATCGGCGCCAAAAAAGGAAATCAACCCAGTGTCCGGACTTTTACCAGACCTTTCTGCCGACACAAAACCTTGTCCGGACTGCAACATAGACATTCAAGACCAAAATCCCATTTTTGTCCGGACTTTGACCAAAGGTGGGTCCAAATTTTCAAAAATTTTGTCCGGACTTTTGCCCAAACCCTTTGGAGGATAGGCAGGGGTCCTACGTTAACATCAACGAACCTGGTGCACCATCACGCATAC
Organism: Dendrothele bispora CBS 962.96; assembly: GCA_004369135.1. Lineage (NCBI taxonomy): Eukaryota > Fungi > Basidiomycota > Agaricomycetes > Agaricales > Dendrothele > Dendrothele bispora. Next base: position 78,256 of record ML179520.1, read on the forward strand.
AGTCTGATCCTCCCCATGCAATTCTCTCTCTGCTGCCATCTGGTCCTAGCTAGATACTCCAAGTATCGGATTTTAACGATTCTAGACTGAGGTCTGAGGTCGAACTATAAGTAGACAGCACTGCTTTCTCTGGAGTCCTTGATATCTCCGTCACAAAAAATTTAAATATTTTGATACAATAGTAGGACTTACGACAGGTTTCTGCTAGTGCGTCACTGGATGGTATTCGCATTAAATGGGTCATAGACCTGGAGAAGTCCTTGATGTTATCAGAGATTCGTGTTCGCACTTGCCCAATACATTGAAATTAGTATCGGCACCTAGTCCTGCAGTCGACGGCACTCCATTATCGTTACTTCGACATATAGCGAATAATGATTGTCGGGGTACTAGGGAAGTCTCCTCCTGCGTCTTGGTGATGAGTACCAAAGGTAGACCTTCAGGGTGGCAGAAGAAATTTGGTTGGTCATCGGTAGACGGCGGTCAAGTTCGGATATCGTGCATATAAGTACCTCCAGACAGAATAGGAGAGATTGTATGCCGCAGATGGTGGAAGAGGATGGAATGACTCGGTCAGCCTTCAGGTCGTTACTTACTAGCCACGAGTGCTGTCACAGGATCACCTGACGTGACTATTCGTGATCTTTGTTGAGGACGTTCCTTTGTTCGAGTTTTATTGTCGATGCACACGCATTGGCCGGCTGGTTGCCAATGAAAAAAAGCTGGTGGCCATTTCATTTCCTCCCAATCCACCATCGTCTTCCGGCCTTCATAGGAAGAAAAGACCTTCAAGCTCCCGTTTCCTCCCTTTGACTCCCGTTTTTTCCTTCAAACAAGTTACCTGAATCGCACATACTAGCCCTCCTCTGCGTGTCTCCAAATCGTCCGAAGCAGCGTCAGATTCTCCCCGAACTCTCCCAATTCTCCGAAGATCTTTGTTCCTGGTCATAGAATTAGAACACCGACGCGTTCTATTATGCGCAAAGCCGACCGACTCGGAACCGCTTCGCGTCCAGACTCTGATGTTAACGTTGAAGATTTGCGTACGTGCTGGTTGATTCGAGATGAAACTCATTCTGAGGAATTTGTTACCAGATGCTTCTGGAGGTGTCCATAAACCTTCTTCCTATCGTTCGAGATCCGCCTTTGTTATGAAAGCAGCTCGTAGTGCGTCAAACATCAGTTTTGCGTTGTTTTCGTACTCATTGTCTCTCTAAGGTGTTCACTTCGAATCGCACATGTCTGAATGTACGTGTCTCCTTCAACTTCTTCCGAGCTGACTGTTCACACTTTTTTGATTTCCTTTACAGCAGGTCCCACCAGTAGCATCAGTTCGGTCATGACGATGGAAACCTCCGCCTCCCTTTCGAAATCCAAGCGTTCCAGCACGAAGACTAAAACGTCTAGCTCAACGAAAGGTCATCGTCACACTCGTACCAAAAGCATTTCGAAGCCGCGCGGCAAACCAGAATGGCATGCTTTGCTCTTGGACAGTTCCTCGTCCACCGATCCTCGACCACGACTGCTCGAGGTAACTACGAATCTCAACCCCCGCCAGTCTCCCCCACACTACCAAACTGATCCCTACGCCGAACCTCTCGAATTTATCAATCCAACTAGTGGAGTTTTCGACCTCGATGATCTCGCACGCGCGCTGCCCCATCCTTGTCGACCTTCTTCCGATGATACCTCTTTACCACCTCAACGACCCACTCCACAGCTTCACTCGGAACTTGGGTTGTATCCTCTTCAATGGTCTCTTCTCCATCTTCCCGAATACGCCCGAAGCACCCTTCCTTCCTCAGATCTTGGAATAAACTTGGACTTGCAGGAGATCCTCGAGTCTCCAGCGTCTCCTGGCGTCCAGACCATACTTGTTCACGTTCGTCAAATGGGAGACGTTTTGGAACAATTCATGTCTTATTGGGGTCCTATTGGTGTTTCCAAGCGCCATTTGACGCGAGAGATCACCGTGTCGGAGGTGTTGGAAGCTATCCAACAGTATTTCTTCGAACGATTGACAGTGAACGAGGCAAGAGGTCTCCCTCGACAGTGGAAGGACCGTGTTCTTGACTCGAGAGTCGCTAGAATTTTCGAGCAAGAGCGACAACTGGCCGCACATGGGTTGGATGACATGGAATTGAAGCATGCGAGACATGTGCAAGAGTGGGAAAGTCCTCCCAGGAGGATGGACTTGTTGTCGGGATGCACTCAATTCGGTGGGTTGAGTATTTGGAGTTGCGCAGAGATGGGGAAAGTGCTGGATCTCAATTTGCGTCTCATTCCTGATTTCAACGTCGATTTCGATTGATTGCTTTTTGAAAGTGTTTTGCGATTTTGTTTCGTGTATCTCCTTGCTTAATATATACATATATCATCACCCTCTCGTAGTCATATGTAGTTGTAGTCCTTATGTTCCTTCCTGTATCGCAGTATATTCTTCCACAGTATATTCTTTCACTTGAGATTGTATTCTCTTTGTACTACCTATTTATTTTATTCACAACACTAATTTGTACATGCAATCCTT
>ML179521.1:0-47818 GCA_004369135.1 Dendrothele bispora CBS 962.96
AGTGAGGCAAGCTGCCATGTTGGCACTTCCCCCCATCGCAGTTGACATATACCTCAACCTATTCATTGATAAATTAAACGCAATCAGTATGTATCTCTCACATTTTTCAAGATTCGGTTTGTCAATCTTATCAAACCCCATCTTCCAATTCCAGATCTCCCTGGAAGCCAAGCATCAAGTACGTAGCTATTTTCAATTAATTAATGCGTTAGGAATTGAATTATTCCTCAATAGCGCCTCAAACCGCATCGTTCACAACAGCACAAAGTCCAATCTCCACACAGAGTATTTCAACTTTTGACGACACTGCATCAAGAACAACAGAATCTAGTTCAAACTCGGACCCCTTTGTCGATCCTAGTGGAGTGAACACAGAAAATATTGCAATGGTAGATTTGAGTGGGACTGGGGAGGCTACGATCAGAGAAAGAACACCTAGACGAAGAATGAGCACTGCTGATATGGTATAGGTCGTGTTGCTTTTTTCTTTCTGTAAATGGATGTATGTATGTATTCTTCGGTGATTAATGATTTCATGCCTGTATACGGATCTAGAAAAGCTATTACAACTACGTAGTATACTCTATATAATCGGTCGTTCGTTCTGATATTAATCATTATCTATTTTATTCTGTGCCCATACGATTGTTGTCAGAAAGGACGACTCGTTACGGCTTGTTCAGTCTGACCGATAATATCACCCTGGTACACCACTTACTTTCTCCTTATCCTGTCAGTTACCGTAAGCATTAAGGGATGACCACGTAACGTAGGGTACGCATTCCGTGGCATAGGCATTGAAACGGCTTCCTTCAGAGAATCAACACGACGGACACATGAAACCCAAGTAGGCCAAATTCTGGAAAGTACCCTCTTAGTAAGGTATCTGAGGACACTACGCTCATAGTACGCGGTATTTTTGTCGCGTCACCGACTCATCTCTTGTCAGGTACCAGCGACACACTGTGCGTCATCTTATTGATAATATTCAAACTTGGGCTAACGACAAACGGGTCGTTTCTTTAACTCAAAAAAATGGTCATATTTCTCGTTGCAGATGCGCCCTAATGTGAAGTCTAAACAATAATAAATTTACAACAGAAGAGAGGCGAGTGCGCAGCCCCCATCAAACTGTAAATTGTGGCTGAGCGCGGCGAATCCACCCGTGCTTACGGCACGATTCCTACAGCTTTCTTCAGCCACCATTCTGGCGGGCTCGCAACTCATTTTCCTCCTGGGCCTTTTCCCTTTGACGAGACTCTAATTAAAGCCTTCACATGGATCCACTTACGACTACTGCTGGTGTCGCTCAAGTTATACAGTTGGCGACATCTGCTGCTACCGCTTATCATGAAGTGGCGTCTGCTAATGACCAGCCACGAGTCAAGGATGACCTTGACCTCGTTACAGAATATATCGACGAAGCTCTCAATGCACTGGTGAGACTATCCCGAGTAGCTCAGGTGTCTCCGCAAGCCGCAAGACAGTATGGTCAATTTCACAGCGAGTTTCTGATGTGAGTAGTGATCCGAGTCTTCTGACGAGCGCAACGTCATTTCATTCTCATACTTCTCCGTAGGCTTAACCAGCAGCTGGAAAGGACATTGAAATACAGTGACCTTGGACTGTGCATGAGAATATACCACCGATTCTTAAGGGATGGCAAGCCCCCCAGTATCCGATCAACGAATAAAAAAATGAAAACCTTCAAGGGTCTTGTAATTGTATGTAATACCAATGCTTTTGTCAAAGGTTATCGTTTATCTAACATTATGCATTCAACAGTCTGCCTCAGCGGGAGCAGAGTTGACCTATCGCAGTAGCTATCTAATAGCGGAGACCGATCTCTTGGAAGAGCTTGATGTAAAAATGCTTCAGTTGTATGCGGAGAAAGTAAGTTGTTGCTACTATCATCTTCTGAGGTCTCTACTGACTTACATTGGTAGAACCCGTCTATGACAATGGATGAATTTATTGTGGGTCTCGAATTCTTTGAACATCAAGAGAATTGTCCTCGTACTCAGGTCCAACTATTAGAGACTCGTTGTTCGGAGAGCTGCCCTCAGGGTTCTTCCTTCTGAAAAGGTCGATGGATATCTTGTTCGATTCAACCAAAAACTGAATGACCTACGTGAGTGATTCCCGTCTTCACAAAGTGCACTTGACGAAATTGTAATTAATTAGCTCAAAATTCGGGTGATAAAGTGGGTCGGGTAGATACGGGGAAGCAACCTGAACAGAAAAACACCGGTATGTCTTTTACTCAAGCACCTATTATTGGTCCTTCGGTTCTGATCGTTTCCATTGTTCAGCATCTGTATCTAGACCTTCAACCACATCTCCACGGTCTACCATTAGTGGTAGCGATACGTTAACGGAAAACAAGTGCTCGGATCTAAATAACATAGAACCAGATTCTTTAAAGCTGAAGAATCCCTTCAAAGACGAGCTCGAAGAAGACTTGGCAGAATTACTTCCGATGGTAGACTTTAATGGGAAAGGAAAGACAAAGGCTGACCTTCCTCCAAGAAGGATGACATTGTGCGTAACATCTTACAGTTGACTAAACGGAATGAAGCTAACTTCGGATACGCGACAGACAATGCATATGAAAAAGTGCGTGGTAGTAGATAGAGGGCTTCGAGTTGACTGACTTATTTTTTTTTCCTTTCCTATTAGTCAAATATCGAGGGACGTTGACTTTGGACTGGGAATTATTTGCATACTATAGATAGCTGTAATGTTATATTCATGCATCACTACGAAAGTATTCCAGTTGTCTATGAGTAGTCCAGAGCACGGAAAATGCTCTCGAAGTTTACCGGAATCGAATTTCGGGTGTCGTACTAGTACGTATTCACCCGAAGCATAAATAATGCATAGAGAGCGTTTTGCGAGCATGAATTCAATAATAGGATCTACGATATACAGCGTCTTGGGATAGTCAACAAAATCATGATATACATACCGATGTGATTATAGTCGTACAGCTATTTGTACAGTAAGTACAATTTAGTGAATATGGTTGAGTTCCATCAAATGTGTTCCACTCCGTTGTCCATCGCTTTGGACTTCCCCTCTACATTAAAGTATTGAGATTGCATGTGTTATTCCACACCAGGTTATATTACTCCATAGCCATTGTACAATATCCTAGGCCTGCGCACAAATAGATCCGGTTTATATGAAACTAATAACCCATCACTGTACTCTTGAGAGTCCAAAGCTTCCAGCAACGATGCGACCCAAGTAGTAGCGTCCAACACTAAGTATTACTTCCTCTTTTTCCCCTTTGGTGGCCCGGGGATCGGAGGAATAGCTGGATAGCGTCCAAGAACATTAATGCATAATGACTCGAGATACAAAATGCCGAGGGATAATCCATAGCTTACGAGCGAGAAAACTCTCATTCTTAAACCCAGGCCAAAACTGGGAACGAAGTTTGAAAAAACTCAATCCTTTCACGATCTCGTCGAAACGTGTCATGACTTGGTCCATAGACGATCATTTTGACAGATCTTCCTGCGTCATGCAACCAAGTCAGACATGAAATCCATTGCGTGGTTGACCTTCAGCTTCAGGTCCTTAACTTCTTCGGACTTCCAGACGTGCTGATTGGTGATTAGGAAACGTCGGACCAAGTTCCCTAAACGGAATCGATCAACGCTTAACACAGTCCCAAAAGGGAGAGAAGTTCCCATCTGCGCTAGAAGTCATAAGCTTTTCTATTCAAATTTGGCTGATGGGAATAATTCTCAATTTTGGGACTGCTAATTTTCAACGGCCGCCACTACGCGTTACCTTACCTGACGCGTCGTTCTTTCCAACAACGCTCAGAGAAGAGCTATATATCCCTTCACATTCACAACCTCCTCCTGTCTTTCAGTCCTCAACTCATCAAAATGCCCTTTTCGAATCTTGCAACAATACAACCTCACTCCTCTCTCAGAAAACCGGACTTCCCTGCGCAGAAGCGCAAGACTCGCAGGAGGAGGAGGAGGAACCGGCAACAGGGACCCATTCAGTATACGGCCGGGTTGCACGCAACACGCAAGTAATCCTTGAGTCAAGCATGTGAAGCTATGAAGATGCTCCCGGTCGAAAAGCGACTGGTAGTTGGGTACGACATCGCATTGGACTATAGAAGACAAGAAATACGAGGCGATAAAGAATAACCGGGAATTTTCGAGCATGTCAAGGACCTTTTACCGACTAGACGGTTCAGATGTATTGTGGAGACGAGGGCTGCAGAGAAGAGTGAGATGGAGAATAAGAAGGACCGTGACTTGATGCTAGCACGAGAAACAGACAAGGTTCCAAGGGACCTCAGTACTTTCCTAGATCTCAAGTTTCCGCCCGAACTTTTCATTGCGGCTAATTTCGCATACATTTCGTTAGGCTTGTTCAAGTCCAAACATATCTGTGTCCTTGCAGGCTACTGCTGCCGCTACCACTCCGAAGACTGGAAGAAGGAAAACATGTGCAATTCGTCTACTCACATGGCCTCTTCTCCAAGAACCCAGAAAATGCTGACTTGTACTCATACTGGAAAGGTACCGAGAAGGAGTTACGGGAAGATAAACGAACGCAAGGCTTCAAATTCGATTTGGCGACTTATCGGGACAAGACTCTGCAAACTTGTCGAAGCGAGTATATGCTGACTCAAAGTCTGGCAAACGCGGCGGCAAGTACCCCGTCTGGACGTGGTCGATTTGAATTTCGTGGTGGCCGCCAAAAAGCTTGTCCTTGAAGAAAAGCTAAGACTCATTCACGCGCGACGCGACTGAGATTAATTAATTTTTTATGTAATACACACTCGTGTTTTACCGAACAGGCCCTGCATGTATGTACGCCCTGCAATCACGTCACAGATCGGTCAATGTCACCCCGGACTCCCGCTACTTTTTCTTTTCGCCCTTTTTGTCTTTCGAACTCGAAGGAGGAGAGGGAGTGGGTGGAATAGCCGGATACCGCCCGAGGATATTAATGATCTGCAAAACGAAATGCCTCGGTTTCGTCCAAAATGTCCTGACAACGAAGTTCTCTTCATCATCAAAGTCCGGCCAGAAGAGAGCTCTGAGTTTGAAAAACCCCAAGCCTTTAACAACCTCATCGAAACGCAACATGACTTGGTCAATCGTCGGTCGTTTCTTTGGGTCCTCCTGCATCATGTCTGTCACTAACGGAGACATGAAGTCCATGGCGTGGTTGACTTTGACGTTTCGCGCCTTGTCTGGTTCGTCCATTTGTAGGGACGTCATTAAAAACCCTTGAATGATATGACCCAGTCGATAGATTTCGACCGGAAATGGATCACATTGACCCTCGGGATTGGATTTGAATTCTGGAACGGAACGATCGCCGCCGTAACCACAACGTTCTTGCGCCGGACCAGAATCGAGGTCATACTGCACAGTCGAACCAAAATCAATCAGGTAGTATTTGACAGGGTGCCGTGTTATAGACCTGCGCGATTCCTTACCACTCCAATCATATCTTCGTTCAGAGTTAATGGGATGCATGGGCCTACGGTAAAGGGGACCAGAGTCGACCATAATGTTATCAAACTTGATATCACTAAAAAAAAAAGAGTAAGAGAACGTTTTGGACTAAATTAACACACAAGACTAACTTATGAGCAATACGGTTGTGATGCAAAAGTTGAACACCCTGAGCTCAAAGTGCGTTAGACCCGTTTAATTGATAGGTAACAAGACAATACCTCGAAGATTTGTCGTACAAACCCTAAAGCCTCTCCTACTGTGTCGAAAGGCGCATCGCCCCAATAAGGTAACCAGTCTCTCAGAAGGGGCATCACTAGGAGGTGCGTATTGTCGTTCTCGGGTACTTGGAGGATCTCGTACACTGGAACGCAATGGTTATGAGGGTTATCCACGGGAATCAGCCCTGAGCGGAACGATTCATTCATTCTTAACTCCCTCGTAGGATTTGCTGGATCGGGCACCGTAGTTTTCTTCATCACGACGATTTTCTTGTCAGAAGCCCTGACTGCATCAATCAACAGACCGGCTGCCTGAAAGTGGTATAAGTTCGAGACGAGGTATACCAGACAGGAAGAAACAAACATAAGCTTCGTGGCCATCCTCGAAGAGATGCGGGCTCCTGTTTTTCTTCAGCCATGAGGGTTTCCAACCCGGTTGGTAGCGGGCTCGCAAAGTATAACCACGTTCCTTGAGCCAGGGAGACAAATCCTTCCAGAACCTTTCGTCGTCGCTTAAGTCTCCAGATAATCCGTGTTCAGCAGACATCGGAAGGACTGACGAGCAGGGTGGAGGCTTGCCCTGCAGTCAATTGAAAATCACCGCCGCGGGTGTATTGAAACGTTGGGAAACAATAAAGCTCGGCTTAAACGGCAAGTCGCACCGATGTAGACTCACCTGCTTTCTTCAGCGTATATGCCAATTGCTTCTATGCAGAGCGAGGCCGCACTCGGTCTGGCTGTGTTTTCTCTCCCTGAATTTTCTCGGACGTTTTGAACAACCAGCCTGATCTTGTACCTCTTCGTGCCCCTCGAAGTTTTGATCTAGAAGCTGCAACGGCACGAGCAGATTCTTTAAGAGACGAGGCAGAGACGGATGTAGAGAAAGATGGAGAGGACAAAGTTTGGTATACTGTAACTGAGCTTGATTCCGGTGCGTGTTATCGTTGCTTTTGCTCATCTTCAAGACTTAACCTACCCTGTTTCTAGTCTCTAACGACGTAAAACCTCTCCCGTTGTCTGAAGACACGGCCGTTGAACCTAGGATGTCCCTTGCTCTTGATTCATTCCAACACCCCCCAAACTGGTCCAGTTAGAGGTAAAGATGCTCGTACACAGCATTTCACTGCCCCGACCCGCGTCAAATACGAAGAGCGCCGTCTAAAGCTCGAACAGGAGGCATCTGAAGGCATTCCCTCCACGCTGGAGAGCGTCGATCAAAAACGCGTCAATTCATCTCATCCTCTTATGACATCTGGCTATAATGTCGAATCCACACGTGTTGGGTGCAACAGCTGGACAGGCCCTCGAGTTGAAGGGGAGGAAACTCCGATTTCGTTGGAGGATCTCATCCAGAAGAAGAACATGACGCTTTGCAGTTGGGACGGGAAGTATGTTTGCTCCTTCACTCTACGTGTTGTCTCTCATGCTGCTCTATAGGTCATGTCGTCCCATCACCGACTCCCAAGAACGCGTCATCGCTGTCCTGGCCGGTCGACCTGAGACTGAGAACTGGGATGGGTTGATGTCTGATGCAGCTATGGCCATCGCTCGTACCAGAGATCAACTCCGCTTCAGTGATAAACAACTCAATAATGGACGAGGTGAATCTCCTGCTGTTACGCTCGGAGTATCTCATGGGGGTGGTCGCAAGGTAATCTAACTTTGGTCGGTCTTTCTGCATACCAATGGACTGAGTAGGAGCCAGGAAACGTGTCGCAATCAAGTGCAGCTGTTTTAACGCTCTTGACGAGCTTGTTGGAGCAGCAGAGTTTCCAGAATTTATCGGTTTCTGTAATGAAACCGGGCTAGTTTCGGGTTCAGAAACTCTTAGTTGATCAATGAAGGAAATGATAAAGCCTAATTCAGCACCCAAGCCAGTCAGTGTCTGAGAAAAACCATGCCGTTAGAAATGTCGGGGACGCTGAAGCTCTGGCAAATATGCTACAAAATAGTCAACACACTATGGAAAATAACTGCATGAACGATGCACGCACCTTAGAACAAACCTACACTGTGAGCACCCACAAGGATGTATGAAACAAGCGCTAAAGTTGATCAACACACTCCCACCTAAATGGGACCCCCCGTCAGTGCTACCAGAGGGAGGAGGAGGAGGAGGAACCGGCAACAGGGACCCTTCAAGGATACGGGTTACCAAAGAAAACCACGAGAAACGTAACCAGACTGGATAACCTTTGACACCCGTGTTACAACAAACGGCACTCTGACTGACATCTTCCGACTTTTTACAGACCCAAAAGTGACACCTGTGAACACCCTGCCTGATCTAAAATTTCGGGCACCAGAAAATCCATCCACAGGGAACATTATAGTAGCAACCGATGGGTCATGCTACAATAATGGTGAAGATAACGCACGTACAGGGGCAGGAATGGACGTCGGCCCCGATCACCAAATGAACAGGTCGGCGAAACGACTGCTATATAGGCCAATCAAACCAAAACGGTGAGCTTGTAGCGACAAAGCTCGCGGCAGAATCGGCAGACCCATGCCTGAACCTGGGTATCAAGACAGACTCCAAGTATGTCATAACATTACTCACAAAAACCCTACCTAAAATGGAAGATGAAGGACATCTAATGGTACACTGCTGAGGAGTACTGTGGCAAGCTTCCGATCGAGGAAGACACAAACACGACTAAAATGGGTGAAAGGTCATGCAGGACATAAGAGAAATGAGGGAGCCGACGAAATGGCCAGGAAAGCCTTAGATAAAGCCAAAGCAAGTCCGATCCGCCTGGCAATCCCATCGAACCTACGTGTTACAGGCGCTGAACTCAGCTCGATGACCCAAGCATTGGCCTATCGAGCCATAATGCAGCTAAAGACCAGAGATGACGATGTGCGGCGGAACCGGACTAGGCTGAACATCCTCAAAATAAAGGATTCCACAAACGAAAGATTTGGTTACCTGCCGACCGAAACCAACTTCTGGAAATCCATAAGACACAAGGATCTCGAAAGAAAAACCCGCTACTTCCTCTGAATGACAGCTCATGACGCGTACATGACCGGGACACACTGGCTGCGACCGAGCCTTCGACCAGAGTTACAAGAGCGAGCGGTCTGCATACACTGCGACGAAATAGAAGAGATGAGCCACATTCTCACAGGATGTCGCTCACCTGGTCAGATATGGGACCTAGTGGAGGAATTATCGATCAAGAAGATTGGCAACGCCATGTCATGGGATCATCCAACTTTGGGAGACATCCCAGGGTGCGGACTAGCTTCGATCAAGTCTTGGGAAGGAAATAAAAAGATTAGCGGGAGTAGAAAATCCTAGTGGCGGAGTCAGCATACCTGGCACCGGTATGGAAACTACGCTGTGAAAGAGTCATGGCGAATGGGAATACACCATTCTCTGATCAAGAAGTTCGGAATCGACGGATCACAATGGTCAACGAGCGCCTCAATCTGGACTGCAGAATGACGAATCGGAAGTACGAAGGAAAGGCCATCGCAAAGGACCTGGTAAAACGAACATGGCAAAGCCTGTACAAAGAAGATGAATTGCCGGATGACTGGACCGGCACAAACGAGTAGGTATCGAAAGTGACCGCCGACGCCGAATAGGCACTAGAGAAAGGTAAGAAGAAAAAAGGTAAGTACCCGGCGGTCACCCCGGAATGAGTCCCACACTCAGTGCGTAAATGCATTTCCCCCGGGAGGACACGAACATCTACTGAAACGGTTTGGCTATTACACTATGGACACTATGCCTTATGCTAACATGCGCAAGGACAATGGCCCTTGCACCACCCGCGTGGTCCCAGGAAGTTGACTCTGTCAACTGTCCTGGACCGAGAAGCGTAGCGAAATCCAGGTAAGTTCACGCGTTACGTAGGAAACCTAAGGATCTCGAGCACTCGTTGAGCACAAAGGCGTCAATTGAGGTCGAGAATAGCACAAGCTAATGCGTTGCAAAGGTTGCCGAAACTTACAATCAGTCAAGATGTAAGGGAAATACATACAGATGTATTGCAGAGGAGGAAAGGTTTATTACAATGTATCTAAGCTACCTACTTATACAGTGGTGTTGAGTCATAAGAAATAGCCAGAATATATACATGAATAGAAGAGAGGAGAATCAAGTAGAATGAAGGAGAAATAGATGTCCGAGGCATGCCCGAAGCATGGATTAGTGAACACATTCATAGGTAAGGTAGATCGAGACTTACTTAGTACATATACCATCTCACTTTGCACACACTTTGTTTCACTATTTCCATGTGCAAAGGTGTTGTGCACTGTGCAGGTCGAGATACCGGCAGAACTCGGGCCGAACAGTCACATGATCGCATTATGCCCATTACTAGATTTCTAGGGCAAAGAAAAAGTTGTCTATCCTTAGACCGCATTCGCAAAGAGAATTCTGAAAGCTCCAACAATACAAAACCCATTCAGTAAAGCTTAAAATGGCCAAATTTCTCTTTGCGAATGCGGTCTCTTGTCTGCTTTGTTTTTTGAGTCACAGAGCTTGCACATGCTGCCCAAGAACATCACAAGCTACTCTCTGAGCATCATGGCATCATCAGAAAGGTCTGGGTCATCAATATGACCTGTCTGACGCTACTAACTGCAGGCTCCAATTGTCAAAATCTTGATTTTATTTGATTTCGGGAACATTTTGCACAAAATATCTTCTACAAAGTCTGTAATCTTGCAGTTCACAGCACAAAAAGTCAAAATCTGTGTGCAGTGTGCAATGTGCAATTTTTGACCAATTTGGCGGGGAACGAACTTCGTTTCGCCAAAATTGTGAGATTTGTGCAAAGTCAGCTGGTGCACAATAGAGGTGGTTAGCAAAGGCCTTCGGAGAAATCCGACACGCAATCTTTCTTTGTTTGTCGCTTCAAAATAAACTGTCTTCTACAGTCTCCCATTTTTCGTCCGTCCATCCAGAGGTCCATAGCTTCATATTCCGTCTTTTATTATGTGTTTAAAAGCTTCAATAGTCCAATTTACCAGAACGGGAGAAGAGGGAAGGAGGGATGGACCAGCTCAACATGTTATGGGACTCAGAACTTAACCGATCACTTTTCGGTTTACTCCGAAAACTCAAAAAACCGCGTTGCTAACCACCAGTAACCACCTCTAATGAGATGTTCAACTGTATATGTTGAAAATACTAAGTAGTAGCGGACCCGTGCCGGAGGCACGGAGTATCGAGGGCGAGTTAATCAAAATGAAGGAATAGAGCCGGCGCCGTCGCTTCGCGCGGCAGGTGGGAGGCCGTAGAAGGTTCCGGAAATGGAAAAAACCGGCAACATGACATAATATACTTGCCAAATGGGTTTGCCCACAGCCAGCCAACCGAAGATCAGTAAGGACGAGTCCTCATAAATTCGGCCTCGTAACATATAGAATTACATTTGTACGACTAAAGGTCAAAAAAGGCATCGAAATGAAGCGTTGTTTGTTGCTTTTGCCCTGTTTGGTTTTCTTAGTGGGCAGAGGGTTCTCTTCTGCTGTCATTCATGATGCCAGAGGGGAAGGTGATTGCCTGTTGGATAGTAATGTTGCGCCTAGGTAGTAGGGGTCAAGGTTAAGGTAATAGTAAGTAGTATAGTCTGCATTACTTATGCAACACATGAATGCTTTGATTTTTCCAAAGTAGTAGTAGTATAAGTATTCTAAGAGAACCAATAAGTAGTAAGGAAAGGGGAGTAAGTGGAAAGATCATGTGCAAAGTCCTTTTAGGAACACATCGCTTGCTTGGACTCTCCAGAGTTTGCTGATGCAAACCATCTACAAAATATTCTTTGTGACTCACTGGTGATCTAGATGTGCGGAGTAGCCAGGGATGTAGGAATCACCGGATTGTCAATATTTCAAGCGCCTTGGGCAAAAGGGTTCGGACGTGTCCGAACGCGTTCAAATGCATTCACAGATTTTTAGCCTGAACGCTGGACTGGACTTGAAGCTTGTGGCTTAAGATCCAGTCCAAGAAATTTGTGGACTTTGAACCGGACTTTCAGTCCAGTTCAGAACGGGACTTTTCGAACACTAACCACACCAAAGCGTACGAGTGACCGAAGGCTCATATCCAGCTTCACCTCGTGCCGTAGTCATTGATTCTCCGTCACCCAGGTGTCATCGATCGTCTATTGTGGGGCCCTCCTGGTTTTGGCCTGCATTCAAGTTGTTTGACCTGCCAGGAGTATTTATACAGTTGGGCCAGACTGTAGGCAGCCGCGGTAAGCCCTTTACTTCCACCCCCAATTTGTAGTTTCTCCTCGTGTTCCTGTATCATTTTCCTCCTGGACCTTTTGCCTTTGACGCGACTCTAAATCAAACCTTCACTTGAAAATGGATCCACTTACGACTACTGCTAGTGTAGCTCAAATTGTACAATTGGCAACATCTGCAGCTACTGCTTACCATGAAGTGGCGTCTGCTAATAACCGGCCACGAGTCAGGGATGACCTTGACCTCACAACAGAATATATCGACGAAGCTCTCGATGCGCTGGTGAGACTCTCACGAGTAACTCAGGTGTCTTCACAGGCGGCGAGACAGTATGGACGATTTCACAACGAGTTTGTGATGTGAGTATCGACGAAACCCTTTGAACAAGCGCGATGTTATTTGATTCTCATACTACCCTTCTGTAGACTTAATCAGCATCTGGAAAAGTCATTGAGATACAGAGACCTTGGACTGCGGATGAGAATTTATCAACGATTTTTTAAGGATGGCAAGCCTCTCGGTGTCCGAACGGTGAATAAAAGAATGAAAACTTTCAAGGGTCTTGTAATTGTACGTGATACCAATTCTCGTGTCAAGTCCACCCACTCGTCAAACCTAACGCACTCTCAACAGTCCGCCTCAGCGGAAGCTGAGCTGAGCTACCGCAGTAGCTATCTAACAGCGGAGACTGATCTCTCGGAAGAACTTGATGTAAAAATGCTCCAGTTGTATGCTGAGAAAGTAAGTCACTGCTATTGTCATCTCCTGAACCCTTGATTGAGTGATTTATGATACGTAGAACCCATCGATGACATCGGACGAATTCCTTGTATGCCCCAGATTCTCTGTGCATACAGAGAATTGTATTCATACTAATTTTCTGTTGAATTTCTAGAGACTCGTTGTTAAGAGAGCCGCTCTCAGGGTTCTCCCTTCTGAAAATGTTGACGGATATATTGCTCGATTTAAACAAAAACTGAATGATCTACGTGAGTGTTTCCAGTCTTCAGAAAGAGTACTTGTTTGACGAAGTGGTAATCAATTAGCCCAAAATCCGGGTGATAAAACGAGTCAGGTAGATACAGGGAAGAAATCTGAACAGAAAAAGACCGGTATGTCTTTTACTCAAGCACCTATTGTTGGACTTCCGGTTTTGATCGTTTCCATTGTTCAGTGTCTGTATCCGGACCTTCAACTACACCTCCACGGTCTACCATTACAGGTGGTAGCGATACTTTAACGGATAACAAGTGTTCGGATTTAAACAACATGGAGCCAGATTCTTCAAGGCTTCAGAAGAATCCCTTCATAGACGATCTCGAAGAAGACTTGGCAGAATTACTTCCGATGGTAGACTTTAATGGGAAAGGAAAGATAAAGGCTGACCTTCCTCCGAGAATGATGACAGTGTGCGTAACATCTTACAGTTGACTATAAGCGGAATGAAGCTAATTTCATATGTAACAGACAATGAAAGAATGTCGTCAAGTCATGCATATGGTCGTGATTGGGTGTGTGGTAGTAGATAGAGGGCACTCGAGTTGACTAACTTATTTGTTTTTTTGTTCCTTGCCTATTATACCGAGGGACATTGGCTTTGGACTATTGTATGCTATAGATTGCATATTATAATGTTACTTATACTCATCACTAGGAAAGCGCCGACTTCGTCGGCAGCGACCTTGCTTGCGGATTTATGTTGCCATTAGGTAATAAAGTAATCGATAGAGACAGCAATGGACAGAATTGAGGAAATGAGAGCGCAGATAAAAGGATATGTGTAAATTGAGACGAAAAACAGAGATAGGGACGTCGACGTGAACAGAAGTGGACCGGCTGGACAGGCCGGAACGGCAATTCAAAGTTTGGTACTATTTGTGATATGAGATCGTCACGTGGATATGGGCGTGAAGAGACCGTCACCTTGCAAGCAAGGTAACAAGCAAGGTAACTAATACTATGAAAGTATTCCGGTTGTCTATGAATAGTCTAGAACGCGGAAAATGCTCTCGAAGTTTATCGGAATCGGATTTCAAGTTCGGTGTCGTGCTGGTACTCACTCGAAGCGTAAATAATGCATAGAGAGCGTTTTGCGAACATGAATCCAATAATAGGACTACGATACACAGCTGTCCTGGGATAGTCACGAAGAATCAACAAAATTATGATAAGTATACCGGTGCAATTATAGTCGTACAGCGAGTACAGTTTGGGGAATAAGCTTGAATTCCACCAAGAAGAGCTTGGGATCTGGACGAGTTCGCCGTGTTTCTTGGAACTTGTTATCTTCAGGATTCTTTTCTTGGCACAACGTTTACGGTATGCTACCTACTTGAAGCAACAGGAGATGTCTTTGTGAAGAGAAGGGACGTGAGAAGCTTGACTTCTTCAGCCGCATGCCTGACACCGACGAAGATTTCTCGTCTGAAAGTCTCGCCATGCACGAGATACGGGACAAGTGCAACTCGCGGCCCTTTTCTTCTACTTCCGAGACATTCTATCCTCGTCCATCTTGTGTCCAGGGGCTTTTTTCACCTTTGGAAGTAAGGACCGTCTTGTATACAATTTCTTTCATAGCAATATGTGCTGAAGCACGGCAGACGATCGTGATATCGTGGAACAGGAGTTGTGACTCATCGCGTCGGTCACATCACTGCCAAGTGAAAACCAAGCGCGGTATGTCCGGCGGTTAAAACTGGCACAGAAAAGCCGCAACGAAACCGTCATCAATCCGCTCGTTTTCTCAACTCCTTTCTCTGATGATGAGGACCTCACCTCTTTTATTAACATATTTTATACACTCTGCTCTTGCCCTTCCCTTTTCCTTTTTCAAACGTTCTACCAACACTCAACAGACTTTTCTAATCAGTGAAGACGACACTCCGGAATATGGCTCGCCCGAGTTTTGGTGGAAGATGGCTATTAGCGTGGTTTTGGTATTGCTAGGAGGAGTTTTTGCAGGGTCAGCGCTCATTATATCGCTCACATTTGACACTGCGGACTCACAGGAACATCACACGACGTTATTTGACGTAGATTGACGCTTGGATTGATGGGACTGGACGAATTGCATCTCCGTGTCTTAGCTCAATCGTCGGATGATCCTAAGGAACAGAAGAATGCGAAGAAGGGTGCGTAAGGGAGGTATTCGTCTACAGTACCTCGTAGCTCACTTTGTTGGGACAGTGCTACGGTTGATGACGAAAGGACGTCATTGGGTACTAGTAGTGAGTGATGCACGTTCCTTCTCCAGGGTCTCTGTTAATATTGGCAATTGGACAGGTCCTTCTGCTCGGGAATGTTGTACGTCTAGGAACATCTTGCTAGCATACTCTTCGTTCACTTATACCTCCCAGATCATCAACGAAAGTTTACCCATTTTCCTCGATGGTGCTGTGAGTGTTTATGTGTTTTATCCTTTATCCTTTTTAAGCTTATACTGCTAAGCTTGGAGGAGGCATTGCTGCTGTCGCTATTTCGACTACAGCTATCGGTGAGTAGTTGGTATTGCTTTCTTCGATATGGGTGTCTCATTTGGTGCTTGTTCTAGTTATCTTCGGGTGCGTGACAATATATACGAGTGATTGACAAGGTTCTAAAAGTTTTTGCAGAGAGTACGTATCCCACCTCGCACACGCTCACTTTTTACTAAACTGTAACCTCACAAAGAATTATCCCTCAGTCCGTAAGCGTACGCTATGGTCTCTCAATCGGTGCAGCCTGCGCCCCTTTCGTGCTTGTCCTCATGTGGCTCATGGGTACGTCCATATCCAGTTTCATCTATCTTGAGTCATTGACAATTTCCCTAGCTCCCATCGCCTGGCCCATCGCTAAACTCCTCGACTGGCTCCTCGGCGCAAACGAAGCCCACACATACAAAAAAGCCGAACTCAAATCCTTCCTCCAATTCCACCGACAGGGCGAAGAACCTCTTCGGGACGACGAAATCTCCATCTTGAGCGGTGTTCTCGAACTCAACACCAAGAAAGTCGAAACGATCATGACCCAGATGAAAGACGTCGTCACGTTGAGCTCAGACACGGTTTTGGATCACAAGACGGTGGATGCGCTTTTGTTGAGTGGGTATTCGAGGTTTCCGATTCATGAACCGGGGAATCCGTTGGCTTTTGTGGGGTTGTTGTTGATTAAGAAGGTGAGTGGATGTTGTTTCGATGTGTTTTTTCGACGACGACGTTTTTGGTTGCTGGGGAAGTGTTGACTTGGTTGACGTTTGATCGTGTCTTTTTGGTGATAGCTAATTCAATATGACCCATCGCAATCGTTACCTGTCTCGAGCTTTTCATTGTCAATTTTGCCTGAAGCACCTCCAACTATCAACTGCTTCCAAGCGTTGGACTATTTGTACGTGTCTGTCCCTCTAATTCGCAATAAACTTGCACCACTCACGGTTTTCTCTCTTTTTTTTCAGCCAAACTGGTCGTTCACATATTCTGTTGATTAGTGAGACGCCTGGGTACGCTGGCGGTGCGGTTGGAGTTATCACACTCGAGGGTATGTCTCCCCCTACGTCTTTAGGCGTGAACCAAGATAATTGACTATACGTAACAAACCCTTAGACATTATCGAAGAAATCATCTCGGAAGAAATCGTCGACGAAACAGACCGTTACGAGGATAACGTCAACAAAAAGAAGGCGAAGAGAATCACAAATGCTTCTATCATGCGAGGGTATGTGGTCTTTCTTTCTTCTATACAACACCTCTCTTTAATGTTATGGATCTTTAACCTCCTTCCTTTCCCCGTATTTCCTTCCTCCTCCAATCCCAATCTAATCTAATCTAATCAATCCCAAACAGCATCGTCGAACGCGAACAACGCCGTAGGGACTCCGTGCTCTCATACAACTCAATCATCGTCACCCAACCTGAACAAAACGGGAACGTTCCTACGACACCGAGTATAGCTTCGGTTATCAATTATGGGACTGGAATCGCGGTTGCGCCTGTAGGAATGGGAAGTGGGTTGTCTACTAGAGGGAATGGGACGAGAGAGGGTTCGCCTGCCCCAGTAGGAAGGGATACGGGAGTGGTGACGGACGAGAGGACGCCTTTGTTGAGGGGGTTGAGTGAGAGTCCGGCTGATCATGATGAAAGTTGATGGAAGGATGCAAGATTTCGCGATTCGGACATATAGCGACGTTTGGAGGTGTACTGGATTGTCTCAAATTCTAGAGCCTAAATAGCTGAGAGATTGTACATGTTTGATGTGCATGTTACCTTCCTGTTCTCGGGGATTATACATAGTTTTATATATCGAGCCTAACGGCCGGAATGAATGACCTCTTGATTAAAATCTTTATTTCTAGTGTTTGTGCTGAACAATATGCACATTGCATACCACCTGCCATGCCATATGATAAGATAAAGAAACTGAGCATGAGTACGCAAGAACTTGGTCTGAAAACCCGCCTTTGATCATGAAGGAGAATAAGTACAAGGAATCTCTGCATGATTGTGTTAGACCCAACTAAACTTGGAGCAGTCAAGCACGCGGTCTAGTCAGAATGGACCCTCACTTCAACACGGCCACTCCAGCTCAAAATCTCTAAGCCCGACATGTCCTCGTCCATCCAACAATGGGAGGCGCTTTTAAGAGCCCGCGAGTTGTGACGGTCGCGACCAAAGTTCTCAGTGACTCGGAAACCTTCATCAGAAGCACTGTTGGCACCTGTAATGAACAGTATACATACCACTTAGTACCATGGTGGATCAAAAAACCTCTGCTCTTCTGGACCTTGACGCTCATCTGACTCCCACGGTACTTACGAGGATACGTCTGACAGTTACGGTGATAATGAACGCTGTGTTGGTCGTACAGGTATGTGGTCACTTGTGCTGAGCCAGGTACTGCTGATCCAACTACTGTACGCTCTCCCTTGGGCACTTTGGTCATCACGCTATCCATACGGGCTCAGTGAATCAGTATTGACCGTGTAAGAAGAATCCAAATTTGTCATTCGTATAGGCTTCTCATATCCATCCTAGGTCTCCTGTTGCCAATATTAGTCTTGATGCGTCTTCTGGATACCTCCACTCCCCAGCCTGAGCTTACCGAGTTTTTTGGTAATGCTATTCCTGTGTATGCGATCTTGTCTCACACATGGGGGGACGGAGAAGTGTCTTATCACGACTTACAATACTCTAGAGACAAGGCGGAGAAGAAGGCAGGCTATCAGAAAATAAAGGAATCGTGCGAGATTGCTTCTCAGTATGGGTATCGATATGTTTGGATCGATACCTGCTGCATTGACAAGACGAGTAGTGCAGAGCTTTCAGAGGCTATCAATTCAATGTTTGGGTACTACCGTGACTGTCGCATTTGTCTTGCCTATTTGTCCGATGTGGCCAGTCAAGAAGACCCAAAGCGACAGGCTTCGGCCTTCAGGAGAAGTAGATGGTTCAAGAGGGGCTGGACACTGCAGGAACTGCTAGCGCCACCTTCGCTCGTCTTCTTCAGCCAGGATTGGATGGATATTGGAACCAAATCCAGTCTCAGGAATGTGGTCTCGGAAGTGACTAGGATCCCTGTTCAGGTTCTCATGAATAATCATCCAGAGACAATCAGCATTGCGAAGAGAATGTCCTGGGCTGCAGACAGAAAGACGACTAGGGCGGAGGATCTCGCGTATTGTCTCATGGGAATATTTGACGTCCACATGCCTACACTGTACGGAGAAGGTGGTCCCAACGCATTCATGCGTCTGCAGCAGGAAATCATTCGGAAGTCGGATGATCAAAGCATTTTTGCTTGGACTGCCCCGGGCTATGAATGTGGGCCCTTCGCTAGTTCACCCTCCGCGTTTAGTTACACCGGTGATGTCCAGGTTTGGAATCCTGGTGAATCGGAAGAGCTGCAGTCACCATACACCATGACAAATCTTGGTCTGCGCATTGAGTTACTGCTGATTCATCGTCCGGAATATTACACACTAGCTGTTCTAAACTGTCACGACAAGGGGATGTTTCTTGGGATTTATCTGCGACAAGTAGAGGGGAATCGCTACGTTAGGGCATCTCCCGAGCTGTTGGAATGGCGGCGTGACAGAAGCGGTGCCTACAAAGAGGAGGTTTACATCATGGATCAGAATGTTATGTCTATGCACAAGTGGATTCGACCAGCGCCTCTCATTTCTGAAGACTTCAAATTTAGGCTCTGTCCTTCCCTCTCGAACTTTCAATGTTTTGCGAAATCGAGGGAAATAACTCCAAGGGTACAAAGTGTACTGCTAAAACGTAGCGGCCAACAAGAGGCCTTCGTTGTACTCGTAGGGGTCCAAGAACACATATGGGCACAAATAATAACTGGGGGACCCCTAGTAGAAGAGTTGACCGATAATTACAAGCGACATGAATCTCTCGTTCCGTCCTGGTATAACTGGGATGACATACAACGGTTATGGGACGACAAGCAACGAATATGGGACGACATACAACGGTTATGGGATGCCATAGAAAATGCTGCTATACGCTGCCGGTTTGAGCTTGCAGATAGGAGGGAAGAACGTCTGAACTCAGAGGAGATTGTTTCTGTTTCCGTACGAGAAATTTGGGTGTCCTCCCCTTGGCCTCAGCATACTCCAAGACTGCTTGCAGAAATTGACCTCCGACCCTCGAAAGAACCCTCTATCCAGTACGAGACACGATATAAAGAACCCTCTATTCCTCCAGAGTATGACTTCTTGGTCACTTGGGCACAGACATATGCTACCAAAATGAAAGAGGTCTTTCCAAAGAATATTCGTCAAGAGAGCAATAAAGCAAGTATATTTTTGCCCTCTGCCGTTCTCCAGGAGGGCACGCCCTATATCCTTGTTTTCGATCATAAGGAAACGGGAAAATCATTTGCCATTGTTTTAGGCCTGTCAAAGCCTTTCCGAGTTTGGACAGATATCTTCCTCCTCCATGCCCAAGAGACTGCAGAGGACGTGTGGAAGAGGATCAGGTCTACACCAGAGGTTGACCCAACTGCCGAAAAACTTGCATCGACTTCCTTGATGATCGGAGAGGACACGATCTCAGTACGTTCTGGAAAGAGAGGATTTTTCGCAGAAAATCACCATTTCTGGGTTGAGATTCTCGATTACGGTTCCTTTCATTTGCAAGAGGAATATCAAGATGGGGATTCTGAGTTTGATGTTGGCGCACAGATTGTTGTTAATGACGAGACAGACGATGAGACGGACTAGACAAGTTATGGTAGAAAACTCCTGTTTTTCGTTCAGTACGATAAATTACCGAGATAATTAGCTAGTATACTAATGCTTAGCATGCATTCATTGCTGATAGACACGAATTGGGGAGGGAATGGCATACAGTAACGTTCCTCAGTCTATAGGGAGGAGGAAGAGAGTAGAATACTAGTTCAACCGGAGCAAGCGGGGCTTGCTCCTTGCCGGAACCGGCAAATCCTGGCTTGTGAGAAACTGACACTGTGACACAAATACATTGAGCCAACGTCTGCGCAACGTACCTCGTGCATGACAAGACTTTGAGACGAGAAATCTTCGTGAGTGTCAGGCCTTCGGAGGCTAGAACAAGTAGAGCTCGCGTTTGAAAATCACTAAATCAGGCTTCTCGTGTCCCTTCTCTTCACAACTCCTATTGCTTGTAGGTAGCATACCACGTCTTGCCAAGAGTAGAATCGACACTTCCAAGAAAACGCGGCGAACTCGTCCAGATCCCAAGCTCTTCTTGACGGAATTCAACCTTGTTCACCATACTCTACTCACTGCGCAAATGTCTGTACATTTCTAATTGCACGATATATTTTGTGGCTTTCCCGAGACTACCGTACGTCCGTTTATTGACAGCAATCGTATGGGCTCAGAATAAGATAGATAATGATTAACGATCAGTGATAACAAAGCGAGCGACCAATTATATAGAGTAAATAGTATACTACGTAGTTGTAATGGCTTTTCTAGATTCGTATACAGGCATGAAATCATTAATCACCGAAGAATACATACATCCGTTTACAGAAAGAAAAAAGCAACACGACCTATACCATATCAGCAGTACTCATTCTTCGTCTAGGTGTTCTTTCTCTGATCGCAGCGTCCCTTGTCCCACTCAAATCTACCATTGCGATGTTTTCTGCGATCACTTCACTAGAATCGGAAAAGGGGTTTGAGTTTGAACTAGACCCTATTGACGCATCGTCGCCAGAACCTGAATTACTCTGTGTAGAGATTGGACTTTGCAGTGTTGTGGGTGAAGCTGTTGGGAAATCCTTTAGTTTCTAATGCATTGAATAGTTGAAATCATTTACATACTTGATGATTGGTCCTCGGGAAGATCTGGAATTGGGCCTAGAAGATGGGATTTAGCAAATTTCACAAACTGAGTCTTGAAAATGTATGAGATACATACTGAGTGCATTTAGTTTACTGGTGATTAAGTTGACGTAAATCTCAACTGCACTGGGAGTTGGAAGTACCAATACAGCGGCTGGTCTGACCACATTTGCCTAGATATCAAATTGGTCTTGAGCTGAAAAGCATTTCGTAAAATATAAAAATGGTACTGACCACGAATTCACCAGTCGACATGCCAGCGTCCTACAGTATTTTACACTGATCAGAGTCCGAAATAAAGCAGAAAGATTAGTGATAGCCACCTTCTCGGCATATAGCTCGAACATTTGGATGTCGAGCTCGTGTGTCAGGCCGACATGTACTTTTTTTGCGAGTTTGTTGTACTCCGACTCTGCTCCAGCGGAGGCAGACTGATCCAAGGTTGAGTTTAATGAAATAATTTGGAGTAATCTTTGAGTGTAGACACGCACCGTCATTCGCAGTGTGAGGTCCGACATCGCCTCACTTATTTCTTGTATGTTTAGTTGGTTGCGCTCTGAATATGAAGCCCTGATAGCGGTCCACGAAATACGTTGACGCCATGTCCTTTCTTTCATCATTTTCGCTCTCTGAGCTGAAGTTTTATATAGTTGGTTGAGCCTGAGGTGATAAATCAGCTGTGAAAATCGAGAATAGTAGCACATACATAGTACTCACGTGAGAAATTCTTCTTCGTACAACTTGTACTGTTTCTCGATGTCCGGTGAAACTTCAGCAAATTTCGAAAACTGGCTAAGAGCAGTCATGGCCGACTCAATCCGCATTTTGGCGGTATCAGAGATCACCACTTTCGTATTAGCTGGAGAGGTGGAAGCAGCCTTTACTGCAGTACCGATGATAGGATGAGCAGCGGATACTACTTGGCCTACATTTGCAGCAACTGCGAGCGTAGCTGGATCGAATGGCATAGTAATTATACGTGAAGGAAAGTGAGTGTGGTTGAAATAAGAACAGTACCGGCCTGGAGTGTAGGTGAAGATATCAACGTAGGGATTGAAGTTTGTACGACCGGTATAAATACACGCAGTTATACAAGACTTCCCAAAAACAAACACAATAGCAATCCACTTCCGAACAGAATCCGCATCGGTCGAGAAGTACGAAACGTCGTTTGCATGGGGAAGTCAGAACGCACAGCCCACCCCGATTGGGAAACACCGTTGAAAGACATTGAGTATCAAAGCGACCGCATGTCGACAGAACCTAATTTTTTGAATGGGATAGGTAGGAGAATGACAAGCTCGATGAATCGAAGCGGGCCTGCTTTGTTGGCCTAAGCGTCTTCTCACGGTATTCAATTCATTTCCAACACACTACTTACCCAACTACCTTGTACTCCAATTGTTCTTCATCCTGGACCCGTAACGTGTTGACGTCTGAACTCCCTGCAACCCATCCCCTCTCTTCCCAGTGTTTGGATGGCAGAACCTCGGTTCTCTGGAGATCTCAGCGACACGGAGCGTTTTTGGAGAGACCATGCTTCATGGCTTGAAGAAAAGGGCTACCATCTCCGACCTCGATATCAACCAGAATGGATGCCTTCCTGGGCTAGCAAACCTGACGAAAGATTTGCATTCGAGGATGCGTATAAAGCCAAAGTGAGTCCTTCCCACACGTTCAGCAGCTCTAACTAATTGATAGAACATCCACAGGAAACTTTGCATTTAATGGACGCACTCAGAATATCCGATGGGCTCATGGTTATGATCAAAAAGGTCGAGGTAAATGACCTGGAGAATCCAACACGCGAGATTCGGATGAGCCGTTTATTATGCTCAGGACTCTTTTCTTTGGACGACTCACAGAATCATTGCGTTCCAATGTATGAAATTCTTCAGCTGCCTGAGGATAACAGAACACATCTCCTCGTCATGCCTTTCTTGGAACCTTGGTGGCCCAAGCTGTTAAGTGAGGTATCTTTTAGCACAATTGGCGAAGCTATCGCTTTCATGCGGCAGATATTCGAGGTACGTCAACCTTTAAAATTCGAGATTCCGCTCTCTCATCTAATGATCAAGGGAGTCCGTCTGTTACATAGTCATAATATCGCTCACAAGTAGGTTTCCCTCTCCAATCTGCTCTCTAGTGGCCACTTATTTCTTTGAACAGCGATATTAAGCACGACAACGTCATGGTGGATGCATCTCCCCTTTACAAACACCTCATGCACCCCAGTGTTCCTGGCCGCAGATACGACTGGCGTGGGTTTGCTACTCGTAAATCACTCACAAGGAATCCCGTCAAGTATTACATGATTGACTTTGGCTCGGCTCTGCAATATGACCCTCAGAACGGTCCGGCACGAGAAGCTCCAGGATATGGTGGTGATAGGGCTTTGCCCGAGTTCGAAAACCATCCAAACGACCCATGCGATCCATATGCAGTGGAGGTCTTCCGTTTAGGGAACTTAGTCCGACGTTTTCTAATGACCAATCAGCACGTCTGGAAGCCCGAAGAGGTCAAGGACCTGAAGGTCAACCATGCAATGGATTTCATGTCTGACTTGGTCGCGGAAATGACGCAGGAGGATCCGTCAAAACGGCCGTCTATGGATCAAGTCATGAAACGTTTTGACGAGATCGTGAAAGGGTTGAGTTTTTTCAAACTTCGTTCCCGGTTTTGGCCTGGGTTTAAGAATGAGAGTTTTCTTGCTCGTACGCTATGGATTATCCCTCGGCATTTTGTATCTCAGGTCATTAATGTTCTTGGACGGTATCCAGCTATTCCTCCTACCCCTGGACCACCGAAGGGGAAGAAGAGGAAGTAGCATTTTTTGTGTTGTTTGGGTCGCATCGTTGCTTTGAACTCTCGAGAGTACAATGATGGATTTTTAGTTTCATATAAACCGGATCTATTTGTGCGTAGGCCTAGGATATTATACAATAGCTATGGAGTAATATAACCTGGTGCGGAATTACACATGCAATCTCAATACTTCAATGTAGAGGGAAAGTCCAAAGCGTTGAACAACGGAGTGGTACACACATGTACCAATTTGGCAAAGCCGATAGAGAATTTGTAACGAGGTAAAAACTACACGTTATACACGAACTTTGCTTCTCCATTGAGAACAAAGTCTTTTGTTCTTCAAGTCATTCTTTCGTGCGTTGTCAAGTAAGGTGAGTATAAGTTCCTCGTTTCAGCCACCGTGCGCCGCTGCCAGAAATCGGTTCAGGATTTTGATCCAACCAAGGATCAAATCGAGGAGCTAACTCTATAGTGGTTGAGAATGTATGTTGGCCCTCTGATCAACTTGCCCAGTTCAAACTTCAGACCACCGTTCTTCTACTTACGTCACTACATCCTGCTTGCAAATGTCACTCAAGAAGAAGAGACGGAAATCGGAGAAGAGCTGGGTACTTATGCATAATGGGGTATAGAATTCAGCCAGTTCGACGTTTTTGGTTGCGGAAGTGTGACTTGCCCGGCCGACGTTGGCTGGCCTTTGGGATGGCTCATTCAATACGACGACCTAATACGACCCATCGTTACCTGTCTTGAGTCTCGTTGTCGATTTCGCCTCCGACTATCAACTGCTTCCAAGCGTCGGACCATTTGTACGTATCGTCCCAGGGCCACCAAGTATTCGCGTTAGACTTGCACTGCTCACACTTTTCTCTTTTTTGTTTTTCAGCCAATCCGGTCACGGTCGTTCGCATATCCTGCTAATTGGTGAGACCCCCGGGTACGCTAGCGGTGCGGTCGGAGTTACTTATCGTGTTCGAGGGTATGTCTTTTTATGCTGTTGTTACAATATACGGCATTAAAATAATTTCCAGACATCACCAAAGAAATCATCTCAGGAGAGGTTGTCGACGAAACAGATCGTTACAAGAACAATATCAGCAAACCAAAAGCCAAGAGGATCACCAACCGTCTCTAAAATGCGAGGATATGTGACTCTTCCTCACTTGCATTTTTTTTTTGCAGACTAGTACTTGTGGGGCTCAAATGTAAACCTCGTTTCTCTCTCTCAATCCCGATAGCATTTGTCGAACATGGACAACGCCGTAGGGACTCTGTGCTCTCGTACAACTCGGTCGTCGTCACCCAGCCTGAACAAAACGGGAACGTTCCTGCGGCACCAAGTATGGCTTCGGTTATCAATCATGGGACTAGAATCACCGTTTCGCTTGTAGGAATGGGAAGCGGGTTGTCTACTAGGGGCATGGGACGAGGGAGGGTTTGCCTGTGCCTGGAGGAGTGACGGACGTGAGGACACCGTTGTTGAGGCTGAATGATCATAAGGGTTGATAGAAGGATGGAAGATTTTGCGATCGGACATATCGACGTTGTCGGTGTACTGGAGCCTAGCTGAGAGATTGTACATGGTGATATACATGTTGATATGCATGTTACTTCCTATTCTCAGGTGCATAGGATTATACATAGTTTTATAGTGGAAACAACGTCTTTTGTTACGTAGTCTCAAAAGTTGGTGTTGCATCCTCCTCCTCCTCAAAACGTTTTTGGACAGGGACAACACAAGGACAAATAAAAAGTGTTTCGTTCTTCCTTTGTTCCAAGTTCGTTGCATCGCAGTGTTACTCAGGACACTCAGTATGCTATAACCTGTTATTAAAATTATTCTATATCCAATTACTTATCTATCTTCTAGTCATGGCCAAGAAGAGAAAAACTACAAAAACACAGGCCTCCCAGGCACTGACTCCCCTCGTACCTCACACTGACAACACACCTCTTCAAACCTTGCATATACCCACCGAACTGATTATGCTTATTCTGCATGAACTCAGTCATTCACCCTCAAGCCTCATGCAGGCTTCTCTTGTCTGTCGTGCTTGGCGTAGTCCAGCTCAACAGCTCATCTTCTCATCCATATACCTTCGTTCTGATGCACAATGCAAAAAACTTCAAAAGTTTCTCAAAGGTCACCCCGGACTCTTCTCTAGCACTTCACGCTTGTCAATTGTGGAGTATGAGAAACCCTATCATCTCGGGGATCTCGTTTCTGTTCGCACCGGGAGGAGGCTTCATAGCGGAGGGAAACCTTATCTGCACCTTCCAGGTGCTATGAGCTTCATCCCCCCTCTCGTGACGAGCGTTCGCTCATTGGACTTGTTCATTTTGCCTTGGCGAGATTCCACAGTTCACTTTGTCCAAAAATTTAAGCGTGTGCAAAACCTTCGAGTACATGGGGCTCAGAGTATATCAGCGGAGGCCTTTCAGATGGTCTTAAGCCAGATGGCTGAGCTAAATAATATTTGTCTAAGCACCCACTATTACCACGTCCCTCAGACCCCCGAGGCCGATTTCGATGCTCGCTTGATACGAGCTATAGGAAACTCTGTTGCTATCGGACAAAGCCGCTTTTCGACCCCAATATCCTTGAAAAGATTGGTTCTCATGGGGGCCGAAGACCTTCCAGATCTACTGGAAATTCTCTCTAATGAAAAAGTGACCAATCTATCAGGTTTGGAATACCTGTACCTCCGCTGGACTACCGGACCTATGTTTGACTTTCGTTTTGTGGATGCCTTGTTCCGAAGGGGAGGTCCATCGTTGAGGACTTTGGTGGTCAAAATTCCTCACATACATGACACGCTTCTTGATAATCGTCAGCATCTTGGTGAGACGTCACGATACTCTGTCATTCCGCTCAGAAATAACTGAACAACAATGAAACTAGTTCATTATACAGCGAATGATGAAATGTCACCTTTGAGATATTTAACTGGCCTTCGTAAACTCAAAATCATACAAGGAAGTCAACTGGGGATCAGATCTGCTCAACCATTTGTGTTAGTCAATCATCTTGCTCTTTTCCGTGCCATCCCATCCGCCTGCGAGAACCGGGAATCGGGCCCTTTGCAGACTGAATCCCTGCATAAATTACATTTCAAGATTTTTCTCGAATTCGGCAGTTATACAAATGTTCCTCGCCTCTTTTCTGAGTGGATGGAGGATCTCAGACCTGCAAGGCTCACAGGTTGGACAGCCTTGGATACGTTTCTCGCCAAACTTCCTGCTTTTAAACAACTCACCTTGGAAATCGTTCTGCGACTCTTTGGTTTGGAGAAACACCTTGCAAATAATAGACGGAAGCAGGAGCTTGATGCCCAAATAGATGCTTTGCGGGACCGCATAGACGCTTGCATGCCGGAGACCAAACAAAGCAATCGACTAAAGTGTAATGTTGTTCTAGAGGTTGGTATTCGGCTTTTATCATCATGACGCTGTATACTCAGGGCCTGTATTTAGGACGTTGATGAAGATTTACACAGCCCCATTTTTGTCGACAAAGACGAGGATGAGGACGATGGCGACGACGAATAACGGGTCCAAAGTGGATCACCTGTATATCCACTAGGGGCATGGAACGAGAGAGGGATTGCCTGCCCCCGGAGGGGACGGGAGTGATGACGGACGACTCGTGGACGGCATTTTCAGGGGGGTTGACTGAGAGTCCGGCTGATCATGAGAGTCGATGGAAGGATGGAAGATTTTGCGATTGGACATATTGACGTTGTCGGTGTACTGGAGCCTAGCTGAGAGATTGTACATGTCGATGTGCATTTTACTTTCTTGTTCTCAGGTGGATGGGATTATATGTAGTTTGATGGTGGAAACAGCGCCTTTTTGTTGTGCAGTCTCAAAAGTTGGACATGAATTATGTTGTGTGGACCCCGGTTGCATCGATATATCGACGTTGTCGGCGTACCGCCTAGCTGAGAGATTGTACATGTTGATGTGCATGTTACTTTCCTGCTCTCAGGTGAATGGGATTACACATAATTTTATAGTGGAAACGACGCCTTTTTGTCATGTAGTCTCAAAAGTTGGTACCGTGTTGTGTGACATCCTTAACGGGTCCTCCTCAAATTTAAAACGTTTCCGGACAGGGACAATACAAGAACAAATAAAGAAGTGTTTTCGGTTCCATTCGCTGCATCGCAGTGTACACGTGTGACTCAGGACACTCAGTATGCTATAATAACCTGTTATTTAATATTATGTATCCTTTATTACTTACTCTATCCTCCAGTCATGGCCAAGAAGAAAAAAACTACAAAGATACAAGCCTCCCAGGCATTGACTCCCCTCGTACCTCACACTGACAACATACCTCTTCAAACATTTCATATACCCACCGAACTGATTATGCTTATTTTGCATGAACTCAGTCATTCACCCTCAAGCCTCATGCAGGCTTCTCTTGTCTGTCGTGCTTGGCGTGTTCCAGCCCAACAACTCATCTTCTCATCCATATACCTTCGTTCTGATGCACAATGCAAAAAGCTCCAAAAGTTTCTCAAAGGTCACCCCAGCCTCTTGTCCAACACTTCACGCTTGTCGATTGTAGAGTATGAGAAATCCCATCATCTCGGGAATCTCATTTCCGTTCGCACTGGGAGAGGGCTTCATAGTGGGGGGAAACCTTATCTGCACCTTCCAGGTGCCATGAGCTTCATCCCCTCTCTTGCAGCGAGTGTTCGTTCATTGGACTTGTTCGTTTTACCCTGGCGAGATTCTACGGTTCACTTTGTCCAGCACTTCAAGCGCGTGCAAAAGCTTCGAGTACATGGGGCTCAGAGTATATCAGCGGAAACCTTTCAGATGCTCTTGGGCGAGCTAGTTGAGCTAAATGATATTTGGTTAAGCACCTACTATTACCATCTCCCTCAGAACCCCGAGTCTGATTTTGATGCCCGCTTGTTACGAGCTGCAGACAACTCTGTTGCTATTGAGCAAAGCCGCTTTTCGACCCCAATCTCCTTGAAAAGATTGGTTCTTATGGAGGCCGAACACCTTCCGGATCTACTGGAAACTCTCTCCAATGAAAAATTAACCAATCTCTCAGGTCTGGGATACCTGTACCTCCGCTGGACTACCAGACCTATTTTTGCGTTTCGTTTTGTGGATGCCTTGTTCCAAAGGGGAGGTTCATCGTTGAAGACTCTTGTGGTTGAAATTCCTAAACGACACCACATGCAAGTTTATTCCCGTAGTCATCTACATTTCGGTGAGAAGTACTCTGTGTTTCCGCTCAGAAATGACTGAACAACACGAAATCAGATCATTATACGATGAATCCTGAATTGTCACCTTTGAAATATTTAACTGGCCTCCGTAAACTTAAAATCATAACAGGGAATGATATGGGTTTTTCCACTCAACCATTTCTGATATCCGATCACCTTGCTCTTTTGTATGCCATTCCATCCATCCACCAGCACCGGAAACTAGGTCCTTTGCAGATCGAAACCCTGCACAAAGTGCAGTTCAAGATCTTTCTCGAACTCGGCCATAGTTTATATGTTGCTGACACCTTTTCTGAGTGGATGGAGGCTTTCGAACCTGCAGAGGATGGGACCCTGTGTGAATGGACCGTTTTGGATACGCTTCTCGCTGAACTTCCTGCTTTCAAACAATTCTCCTTGGATATCGTTCTGCGACTCGTTGGCTCGAATGAGCGGAGACTTGGACAGCAGTTTGATGCACAAATGGATGATTTGCGGGACCGCGTAGAAGCCTGTATGCCAAAGACCAGGCAAAGCAATCAACTAAAGTGTGACTATAGGGTTGTTTCAAAGGTCGGTATTCGGTTTTTATCATGACGACGTTGTATACTTACTCAAGTCTATGTTTAGAACCTTGAAGATGATTTACGCAGCCCCATTTTTGTCGACAAAGACGCGGATGAGGACGAGGACGAGCATGACGACGAATAAAAGGTTCAAAGTAGATCAGACCTTTGTGCTTCATATAGTGATACACCTATACAGATGATTCTTATTGCAATCGTGTATGAAATTGTGTACGATATGGTTATGGACATGTAGGCTGACTTCTGTGCCAGTGATCGCACTGGTACACTTTTTTATGTAGTCTGTTAAAGATCGAGGGGAATGACTTTTTGTGCAAGTCGAAAGGCATGCTAGTAAGTGCGACAGGAGGCGATATAGCAATATCCGAAGCTAGGAGATTAAAGTCGACTTACTGTCGTCGGACGACCAACGGACCCTTTTGCAGTTATAGGCAGATCACGTGGCTAACCACTTTTGTGGTTAACGTCGACCTCAGATTCTCGCTTTCGAGACTATGCTCCAGGAAAAATGTCTACGTTACTTCCGTTTCACACTGTGATTCTAAACGAGATTCATGACCCAGCGACGTCGGATTTAATCGTGCTTGCTCGTGGTCTGGGCTTAAGACGAATCTTATGCACACTCCTCAAGATATATGACTCGCCACAAAATCTGATTCTGCTTGTAAATGCCACTCAAGAAGAAGAGACGGAAATTGGAGAAGAGCTGGGTATAATGGGGTGTAGAAAGCCAGGACTGCGAGTGGTTGGATATGAAACTGGAAGCAGGGACCGGTATGTTTTGAGTTGCGTCGGTTTCGACGATGGATCTGACTGCGCTAGAGGCAAGACCTATATAAGAAAGGAGGGCTTATATCTGTGACATCCCGTATCCTTGTCGTGGATATGTTGCAGAACGACATACCCGTTGACCTCATAACTGGGATGCTGGTTCTGCATGCCGAAAAGTTCGACTTCCGTACCTCTTGTCGTGCTCCCATCGTATTCATTACTATGGATATTCAGGATCTCTCCCCTGCATCTCGTGTCTTTCATCACGCGTTTGTATCGGGAAAAGAACAAGACCAGTTTTCTCAAAGCATTTACCGACCAGCCAGAACACATTACGAGTGGTTTACAGCCGCTAAAGAACGTCATGAAGGAGTTACAGCTTAGGAGAGTTCACATCTACCCTCGGTATACTTTCGTTCTGTTCTTGTCATCTGTCTCGTTTCCAACGGGCTTCTAGCTTTCACCAGGATATCAAGGACACACTCGAGCGTCGACGCGCTGATGTCGTCGAGCTCTCTCAAGACATGACGCAAGCTATGGATGATATTCATGGTGCTATCGTTCAATGTATGAACTCTACACTTGCGGAGTTGAGACGGTCCAAAGACGTACGTGCTCATCGATTCAGTTGCCCGTTCATGACACAGACCATCTTTGTCCATAGTTGGACCTCGAAGGCATATCTTTACCGGCAGCATATTTCTCCTCTTTTGACCATACCGTTCGCAAGCAACTTGATCCCATCTGGCACAAAGTCGGTGGTACTACTAAAGCACTCGTGCGTGATTTGGGTGTATTGCGCCGACTTGTTGGGTAAAACCTTTCTCTCCCCTTTTTGTCCGCCTGCTTGCTCACATTTCCTTTGAAAGATACCTCCTCACTTATGATCCTCTACAATTTCATTCATACTGTCAATCCTTGATTGCAGCAAGTAACGAATCAAGTTCTTCAAAGAACAGCAGCGACTCGAGTGTTGGCAAGAGCCAATGGATGTTTACTGACGCTGCCAACATCATTTTTGAAGTTAGTCACTCTACCATTTTACTTCGAGTTTTGAGATACTAACTCTCGGTCTAGAGAGCCAAATATCGTTGCTTCTTGATGAACTCAGCGTCCAAAGGAAAAACGCCCGCTTCAGTCAAACCACCGGAAGTCATCGATCTGGTCGATGACGAAGAAGGTTGGAATGCCTTGTATGAACTCGAAGGCCGTGTACCACCACCCGCGCAAAACACATCTTCAAAACCAGACAAGCTACCGTCGTGGCTTCCTGCGAATATGCAACCCGTTCTGGAGGAGCTACCGAAGTGGAGTCTGCTCGCAGAGATTCTCGAAGAGATCGAAGGAGAGATTCTGAGAATGGAAAACGATGCGCTGACGTCAAAAGGGAAAGGTGTCAGTGGAGACGGAGCTGAGTTTGGGACAAATACGACATTGGTGATGTGTTCGTCTGACGCGACGTGTACGTTGTTGACGGAGTACCTCGCCAAGATGGACAATAAGAGGCCGAAGGGGGAGTGGGGTCGGAGGATGATGTTGAGGAAATTAAAGAGTTGGTTATGGTGGGAACAGAAAAAGAAGCAGTTAATGGAGAAAGGAGGTGCTGCAGGTGCTGCAGCCGTGGTCGGATACAATGAAATGCTATTGAGAGGTGCAGGTGGTCTAGACGATGGAGGTCTAGGCGACGATGGTATTGACGATGGAATCAGTGAAGCATTGAAAAAAAAAGACAGAGAGAAGGCACAGAAGCAAGCTAGTAGAAGGAGAGTGAGAGGTGCTGCTCCTGTGAATGCTGTTGGAGGACGAGGGACTACAGTACCTCCCCAGTCCGCAACTTCTGAGAGTGGAAGCAATGATGTCCCAACAGTAGAAGATTTGTCAGTCACCTTTACTCGATCTCATATTACCCTCATGATTCCTTACACTTTTTCAGTTTCACAGATGTCGACATGGAGGTGCTAGCCATGGACGACAACGAGATACAGCTCAATTTTGGCGTCGAAGCTGCCGATGTCACGACACTCAACTTTGCTACCGAGTTTGATACTCATTACGGGCTCCTTCAACCTGCGCAAACGGTTCTCGTTCGTGCATACTCGGACGATTCGGACGATATGGTTCTGGATGAACTCAAACCTCGATTCATTGTTATGTATGAACCGTGCATGGAGTTTGTCAGACGTGTCGAGGTTGGCTGTACATTTCTGTGTATTGTCGTTACTGCTAAAATGTTGTCTTTTAGGTCTACAAGTGTTCCAATCCTGGATTAGCAGTTCGCGTATATCACATGGTATATTCCAACTCTTGCGAGGAACACAAATATCTGGCTGGGATACGACGAGAAAAGGACAGCTTCGAGAGATTGATCAAGGAAAGAGGTGTACGTTTACTGTTTTCTTCTCAGGAGCCTTTTCAACACTCACCCGTCGGATATCCCATAGTCCATGTTACTTCCCATCTACGAAGACCGTCAAAGATCAGAAAGTGACGCTATCATCAAGACAATTAGCAGCAGGATAGCGGGAGGAAGAAGAGAGTTGAGTACGGTGCCATCGCAGGTGATTACTCCCTCCCTCGATTATATACTACCTGCAGCTTCATGACATTGTTTACAGGTCATCGTCGACATGAGAGAGTTCCGGTCTACGCTTCCTTCGTTGTTGCACGCGGCAAATTTGCTTGTGATACCTGCCACGCTCACTGTAGGGGACTATATCCTCACACCGGACATTTGTGTGGAAAGAAAGAGTCTGGCAGATCTCGTGTCAAGTTTTAACAGTGGACGATTGTGAGTTGGGGCTCTGCCGATGCCTTTCAAATAGGGTACTGATTATTCGTTCACGGAAACCCAAAGATACACGCAATGTGAACTCATGTCTGTGCACTACAAAACTCCGGTTCTGCTCATCGAATTCGAAGAGGACAAGGCGTTCTCGCTCGAGGTGCGTTACGACTCTTCCCCAACCCCAACCCTCTTATCAGTTTCCGATATACTGACCCTCTCTCTGTGTTCGTAGGTCGTCTCGGACCTCAAATCCTACGTCAAACCCACCGGCCGATACCCTCCTCCCAAAAAGAAACCAACTGGAACATCAGGCGACCCTTCTTCCTCCAGCTACGAAAACCCTTCCAAGTCCCCTTCTATCCAATCCAAAATCGTTCTCCTCACGCTCTCTTTTCCTCGACTCAAAATCATTTGGTCTTCCTCACCCTATTTCACAGCGGAAATCTTTAACGACTTGAAGAAGGACAGGCCGGAGCCTGATCCTGTCAAGGCTATATCTGTGGGAACAGAGGAAGAAGACCCGAGTACGACGGGAATGGGAGTAAATGCTGCGGCGGAAGAGTTGGTGAGGTCGTTCCCTGGGGTGAATGAGAAGAACGTGAGGTATGTGATGGGGAAGGTGGGGAATGTGAGGAGGCTCTGTGAGATGGAATTGGTGGAAGTGCAAGGAATACTTGGGGCTGAGCCGGGCAAGGCGTGTTATGAGTTTTTGCATAGGGGAGAAGAAGGGTGGAGGAAGAGGTAAAGGTAAAGAGGGGGAAGGGGGTTTGCGAATTGGGATAGAACGAAGGTTGTGAGTAGGTGTATGTATGCATTCGTTTGTTGTAATTCTAGTTGAATGATGAGGGTACAAATCCGTTTGCTTGTTCGTCGAGAGTGTACATGTAATGTTTTGAGAACGCTTCAGGTCGAGACAGACAAATTATGAGGACGGAGAGAAAGCAGGCATGAAACGCCTGCGATCCCCGTGAAAATACAAAAATCGATTGAACGCGAGACGGATCCCGTCTAAGTATAGAGGTCTAGTGGTACAGGAAAGAAAAATCCGATACAAATGAAGAAGCGGAAAAAAAAAGTAAATCAAGAAGAGAAGAGATATTTCGGGAGATTTCAGACAAAGATGAGGGAAGAGATGCAACTAGAAATACCAAAAAAGAGAATGAGATGAAGAGTGCGAAAGACGATGCGAGGGGGAAAAAATGAGCTGGGTTTTCGTGTACAGTTCGTTAAGAATGTAAAATGTAAAGTAGATAGTATAAAGTATATAGTATCTAGATAGGTTAGACCGGGACCTCTTCCCCAAGTTCGCCTGACACTGCTCACAAACAAGCAAGAAAAGCCAAGCGATCAAGTGGATGGTTGTGGAATAAGAGTGATACAGGGATGGGAGTGGATAAATGAGAAATAAAAATAATGCAAGAGGAGGGATAAGGAAAAAGATACAACGATCATCTAAAGACCTTCGGGTTCGGACCTCCTGCCCGAGACAGGCAGGCCTCACACCGAGTTTCGTCTAGTTCGTGATCAAGTTCGTCTGGCTCGAATTACGAGTAATTCCCAGTCTGGGTGTGAGTATGAGCGCGAGTATGAGTATGGGTGTTATGCGTGTGCGTGTATTTGTGAGCAGTGAGTGCCATCTCATCCACAACGCTAACCAAATCTGAGAGGTCGTTCATCCCCGTTCCCGTGTTCGTCCTAGACGTCGAAGCTCCATGGTGGGGATAGGAAGATGACCTGGAGTCAGGTACAGGTGGTAGTGACAATGGCACCTTCGGAACGTCCATGTCCATGTCCATTAGGTCCATACTACCCATCGAAACCTCCACACCCTGAGCCTCAAACCCACTGGGCCCAGCTAAAGGCGAAGGCGAGTCGAGAGTCAAAAGATCAGGGAAACGAGCCCAGTAATCGTTAACATTGGCAGAGTCATCAGCGATGTGGTTGTTGTTGTAATGGTAGTCGTTAGAAAAACCCAAGTCAAAGTTGGACCGATCGAAATCCAACCCCAATCCCAGACCCGAACCCGAGCTTAGACCGACGGTCAACGAGTCCGAGCCCGAATAGGTGTTCACATTTGTTGGGTAAGAGTACGAGTTCGAGTTCGAATCGAGAAAGTCGTAGTAACCGCTAGCAGTTTCGAGATCTTCGCCGGAAGCGAGGAAAGGATCAACGCCGTAAGCTGGGTAGGTGGATTTGGGTTCCGGTATAGAGACAGAGAGGTCGGATGGGTAGTAGAGCGGACCAGTACTAGTAGGGTCGATATCCCCATACGAACCGTAAGTATTCGGAGAAGGAATAAGAAAACGGGGATTCGGAAGTCAAACCCTGATTTAAATCCCACTGATAAGGAGACTCGGAGGAGCTAGGGAAGTCGCTGCTACCAACGCCAGTGTCAGTGAAACCAACAAAACCACTAGCTTGAGTTCCAGCTTGGGTGTTATAGTTGTAGTTATAACTCTGAGTTTGAGGTTCCGTTGCTACTGTGCCTGTTACGGTTCCTGTGAAGAAGCCCGAGGGTGGACAGGCGATGTCGAGGGTGGAGTGTTCAACGTAAGCCGGCGCTGGGGACGGAGAAGGGTAAATAGATGCGGGTAAGGAGGATTCGATCGTGTCGGGGGTGGAAGGAGGTGGAGTCGGGGGTTCGGATTCGGATGACGAGGAAAGGGAGGGTACTGGGGATGGGACGCGTGTAGGCTGGGACGCGGTAGTAGTGGTGGCGGTAACCTGAAGGTTTGTCGAACGACGATCAGCACGACCGCGACCACGACGAGTGGATGAGGCAGGGGCAGGTGTAGAGGTAGTAGGAGAAGAGTTTTCCGAAGTAGGATCGGTGTTCTGTCTGCTGAGTCTCGCAGCAGCGATCGTAGCTGTCTTTTTACGAGGAGCAGAACGATAGGGGACGTAGTCGTGTGCACGTCTCCGGTGACGCGTCAAAGAAGCCGGGTCGGCGGTGGCGAAGTCGCAGCTTGGGCAGGCGAAGGGTTTGGTTCCGGTGCTATAAGGAACAGAGGCAATTAGAGTTAGGAACGTCATTGGTTGAAGATAGGAAGGACAGAATAAAACGGAACGGAATGAGAACTCACTGTATGACCATGTGTGTAATTAGATTCGACTTTTGAAGAGTGGAGAAGGAGCAGTTTGGCTCTGGGCATTTGTGTTTCCTGGTTATATGAGTTCAAGGGAACAAGGAAAGAAAAAAAAAGGACAAAAGACAAGGGCGTCAACGTCGGAGCTCAACAGATGGCAACGGGTTACAATAAGGTTACTATAACTCACTTGGCGTTTGGATCATGCATCTTTGAATGCCGAAGCAGATCATGTTTGCGTTCGAATTCACGTCCACACTCGGGGCATGCGTTGACCTAATGAATGAAGAACGACAAGAAGACAAAGGACAGACGATGAGTCTATTGAAGGTCATCCAAAAAAGGAAATCGATCACGTACTGATTTAGAGCGAACGACAGGCATCGTTAGAGTAGTACTGAGTAGATAGTAGATGGATTGTAAGAGGTGACTCTTGATGAGGAGGAGGATTGAAGAATTGGTGGGACGCGGTGTCTTGGGGCGGGGGCATTGGGGCAATTGAGACGCTGGTTATATGCACCAGCGAGGGCGCACCAATCCTCCCTGTCTTCCAGCAGAATTACCCAATTCGTCAGAGCCACTCAGAGCCCAAATCGTTTATTGCTTTCTGGGGACAGACAAAGGTCCAAGATAGACCGTCGTGACCTCGGCAAAGACAAAAAGGTGTACAAGGGTGTACAACCCGGCAGGCTGTGTCCCAAACATGGCTCGTTCTGGTAATTTTTGTTGTTTGTCCTTTTGTTTTGACTTGGAATGGTAGACCGAGTGGCAGCGATTCACAAAAAAAGTCAGCGAAGAACGCAGGTCGGAGTGGCACACGTGAGAAAAACCCCCGAAATGGAAATTCCCGAAACATGTCCTGGTTCATCTGGACATCGACGCAATCACTCATCACAGCTGGCCGGTTGACCATGACACCTATTGTCCCTCGGAGAGTAGTGAAAGAGGATACTATCACTATCCGGCACATCTTCCCCTATAAAATACTTATACAACGTGTTCACTAGTTCTGCATTGTCTTTCTTTCAAAAGATTTCTGGACAGTTCGTACAGTGTCAAGGATGGAGGAATCAAACCTCTTTCCGAGGAATCAACCCCGGCTCAGGCTGCAGTAATTTGCAATTGAGATCTGACTCCGTACTCCCTAGAGACGATGTTTTGGTTCCGGTCTCCAGGAAGTATTATCCTGCCAGTGGGTGCACAACAACTGTTCGGAATGAAGCATGACAATGTCCGATCCACTGTTTAGTGTCTACAATACAACATGGTGATTCCAGCTCCTTGACTTGATATTAAATGAGCGGATTATTAGTGGGGAAAAGCTCGTACTGTACATACATGTCCATTACATATTAAAAATAATCCTGGCCGTTCAAATCAGAAAAGCCCTGCCTCGTAGATCCTGGATAAAAAAAAACCATTCATTCTCTCTTAAGAACGCTCATCTTAATGTTTTGCTTCGATTTGGTACCGCGACCACTGACATCGTCCATGGATGGATTTCTTATTGGATCAGCAAAAGGGTTGACTTTTGCTTTATTAGCAATGATCGGGGTTGATGCAGTAGTCAAAACTTGTGTCTGCCAGTGACCCTTGACTCTCTCTTCTTCTTGTTCTTTTTCCTCTTCCTTTTCGTCAACTTCGGCTAGTAGGTGGGAATCGTTAATACGGTTAAACTAATTTGATCTTGCTTCAAGTTTTTTCAAGAAGAGGCACTGACCAATCGCTTTAAATTTTTGAGTCAATAAATTTAGATATATCTCTAATTCTTCAGCAGGAAGGATCGCGGTTGCAGGTCTTCTCACTACCTGATCCTATGGTCACGAAAAGAAATGAAATCATTTAGAGGTTAGCAAAACATATCAAACCTAGCGAAATACATGGGACTGACAATGAATTCATCTATGGACATGGTGGAACCCTATAGAGTATAGATATTAATTTCCACATTAAGAAGAGACAAGTGAGAACAAAAACGAACCTTCTTAGCAAAAAGTCGAAGCATTCTATCGTCAAGTTCATCTTTATAGTCAGCTTGCACGTCCCGTACGACTCTCCGATACATCTGTACGGCATCTGCTGAGGCGGACTGGTGATTATAATCCCCATGGTCAAATTCAAAATTAACAGACGACCTGGAGTGGATCGAATCGGTTACGCACCACGATCCGAACATGAAGTTCTTTCATTCTTCGATTCAGATCCTCGACGGGCTTCTCCTGTAACCACAACATCTGCAATATACGAGCATGAAGTTTCTGCTCTGCAAACGCGTCCTCGAATCTCGAGTTGAGTCTATAAGTATTCGGAGTAAGTTTCAATTGAGGAAGTCTTTAGTATACCAAGGCGATTCGTGGTGACGTAGGGCTCACTCTAGGAAATCAGTCTCGAATAAATCGAATCTTTGAATCACTTCCGAAGAGACCTGACGATATAAAGAGTACTTGAACAGAGCAGACATGGTTTCGTCGATCGATTGCACAGCAACGTCGACGATATCTCTGTGGCCATCCCGAGTTTTTTTAGCCTTGGCGTAGGCGGAACTAGCAGAGAATGCGAGTTGTCCGATTTGTGCTACATTTGCTGCTACGGAAATTGGCTCAGCCATGGTATTATCAAGTATTGAGTGAATGTGTAAGTAAGTCTATCGGGGAGAGGGACCAGAGAGTGTGAGGGTAGGAAACCAGGTGGATGAGGAGGTTGTGAGTTTCGTAGGAGTAGAAATCGGTCTTATAAAGTGCAGTAAGAACAACATTATAACATACCCCAAAGAAGAGTACAATAGACCGATGTTACTGTAGACACAGCACTACGAAAGTTTGAAGATTTTCAGCCTCGTTAGAGAAACACCGTGAATAATATGGCATGCTATGAATTCTTGAAAGAAAAAGTTTCGGCAATTTCTTGATGGGAGGCTGACATTTAAGTAACCCGGCCTGAACCGCCACAGCAGAAGGCCGCGTTGTATTTCTCACGACCAAAGAATTGCGTTGGCCTAAGCGTGTCCCTCTCACGTTATGTAGCTTTACGATAATCCAACCATTGCCAAACTGTAAACCCGCTTTTTGATCAATTGTTATGCCTTTGTTATACGAACCCAACTTAGGTTTTCCAGTTCGTTGACTGAGCTCAACCTGTTCTCTTTCTCTCCCCCCAACCCAGGCCCTTCCCCACCTCACTTCCCTCCTATACCTTCCTAAGATGTCTGCAACATCCAGGTTCTCCGGAGATTTGAATGATGCAGAGTCTTTCTGGAGAGACCATGCTTCTTGGCTTCAAGAACGAGGATACCAGCTGCGACCTCGATATCAACCAGACTGGAAACCTTCTTGGCTTGATGGAAAGAAACGCAGTCGGTTCGAATATGAAGACGGTCATAGGGCCAAGGTTAGTGTAAACCTATCTCTGCCTCTCCCTGTGTGTTTTCGTCTATCCACCGTCGTCTGACAAACTCGACAGGAAGCAGGACACTTGATGGACGCACTTCGAAACCTCAGACGAACTCATGGTCATGATCAAGAAGGTCCAAGTACCCGACCCAACAAGTCCTACACGAGAGTTACAAATGAACCAACTCTTTGCTTCAGGGTTTCTCTCCGTGGACGACCCTCACAATCACTGCGTTCCTATCTACGAAATCCTGCAACTGCCTGAGGATGACCATGAATATCTCATCATAATGCCATTCTTGACGCCGTGGTGGCCGTTTTGGTGTGATTTACCGTTCAGTACGATTGGGGAGGCTGTATCTTTCATACGTCAACTCTTCGAGGTGCGCGAAAAATAATAATAAATCATTGAATCGTTGAAAGCATAGATCGATGTCGATGTATCGAACATTTAGGGTGTTCAGCTGCTGCACAAAAACCACATTGCACACAAGTTAGCTTTTCGTTTTAGCGATTGACCCTTTTTATTGACTCATTTCTGAACCCCTTCATTCGTATAGTGGCATTAAACATGATAATATCATGGTCGATTCAAGTCCTCTTTACCGTCGGCTTATGCACCCTACTGAGCCTAGACGAAGTTACGACTGGCGTAGCAAAGGTTCCCCAAGGTCAATAACTAGGCATCCCGTGAAATACTATTTCATCGATTTTGATTTATGCCGACAATATAATCCTCAAGCTGGTCCAGCACGAGAATTACCTGGCTACGGTGGCGATAGATCAGTCCCAGAATTCGAGGTACATCCCGAAGAACCTTGTGATCCGTTCGCAGTCGACGTATATCGTCTAGGTAATTTCATTCGACGATTTTTAATGTCTTCTCAACAAGTGTTCGATGATGTCGATGCTAGAGACGTCAAAGTCAATCACGCGATGGAATTCATGTCTGGTTTGGTGATAGACATGACACAGGAAGATCCTTCGAAACGACCGTCTATTGACCACGTCGTGATGCGTTTTGAAGAGACTGTGAAGGGGTTGAGTTTTTTTAAACTTAGATCGAGGTTTTGGCCTGGTTTTTCGAGAGAGAGCTTTATTGCTAGGATATTGTGGATTATTCCTCGACATTTTTTATCTCAGGTTATTAATGTTCTTGGACGATATCCGGCTATTTCGCCAACCCCTCCTCCGAAGGGTAGAAGGAGAGGTTAGTGTGATATGTTTGGCTCTGGAAGGCCTGCGACAGCAGCAAACTTCATGGTCAGCTGTGCAGGGTGGGGCAATAAAAGTGCGTTCGAAATGACAAAAGAGGTCAACTGGCGATCTCATTGAAGATAACGATAGATAAGACTTACTACCCTTGTTACGCAACTACTCGTGGTACTCAGCCCTCGAGGTCTCGAGCTTCAAGCATAGATTGACGTTGAATACTTGAATATTCGATAGTAATCCAACATGTAATACATACAAA
Source organism: Dendrothele bispora CBS 962.96 (assembly GCA_004369135.1). Taxonomy (NCBI): domain Eukaryota; kingdom Fungi; phylum Basidiomycota; class Agaricomycetes; order Agaricales; genus Dendrothele; species Dendrothele bispora. The sequence continues at coordinate 41,386 of ML179521.1, forward strand.
TGCTTCTTATCGAGACTTTTCAAACCGATTCCAATTCCTCGGTGATGCTTTTGTTCTTTTCATGTTGTCGCCGTCAACAAGCCAGATAGCGTCGGCTTGCAACTTCAACGAGGAATAGAGTGACCAACGACCCGGGATCCATCCTCATTCTCCCGCATCCCACCATCCCCTTGAATATCTGTATATCTGAATGTCTGAGCACTTCCGCCTTCTCGGATCCATCACAAAGAATGATTGACCTGAAATCCTTACCTGTGTTAACCTTAAATCTGTCCTTCGAGCGAATTATAAGTCGACGTTGAGTTCAAACTGTTCAATACATAAGTTGCAACGTAAAAGGATGCAGTGACCAGTCCCTATGTAGAACCCATCAGGCTGTTCTTGGTCAACCGTTACCGTCACCTCTGAGCCTTCTCTCTTCGGCTTCCTTCGTCCATTCTACTGCCATATTCCTTTTGCTACACATGCTACATTGTATGATATGATACCAACATTGAAATTGGAGCCCCTGGCATATGCATCATTGCAAATGTGACCGTCGGACCAGTGACCACGCGAAGAAGCTTCAAAACAAGGCCTTTTTTTACCCATGATATGACTACGGGAGCCCTCTGCTCCGGATCCAGTTCTTTTTCCCCTTTGACGATGACCAAGCTCACTGGATGCGTCGTGGGCGCTGTTTTTCTCGCTGTAGGGGTTGTTGCGCAGGATAATACATGGTGTGGAAAACATTACATGAGTACAGATCCGGTCGTCAGTCCAGGTCGGTTTCGTTTTCATGAACCTCTTGAATGTGTCTCTAAAAGCAATCCTTGTGTCTAGGCGGGAATTTTCCTATTGCATCGACCTCTCCTTCACCTCTACTAGCCATACGTTGTGGGGCTGCAGTCAAGCCGTACCTTCCAGAAGATGTCGAATCCTCGGACGATGCTACCTTTGTCTCTATCCTCGTAGACACTCCAATTACCAACAGGAACATTACAGGAGCTACTCCTGTTACTCTACCTTCCTCCTCCGATGCTGTACTCTCAGTCACTGTCTCTGTCGATGGGAAAACTCTCGCTTCGGGCGATGTCCCGCTAAACGCAAGCAAGCATTCTCTCCCGTTCAACCTCTCTTCTCTGGAACCTCGAGTCGAAGCATACACTATCACCTGCGATGCAACACTTCCAGACGGTCAAAAATTCAACGGAACGAATCTTCTGACATTTCTTCCTACACCTCCTGCGGACATTGGTTCCGTGACGAAGATGGACATGAGGACGGGCGGATTGTTGGCGAGACCTGCGAATGGAAGTGAAGGTCCATATGAGAGAGTGATGCCGATTGGGTTTTATACACAGTATGGAGACTATTTGTCGCAAGATTTGTCGATTCCAGCAACGTTGAAGGAGCAAGGGTAAGTAATGAACCGTTTCTGGGGCCTTGAAGACAAGCTCAATGTGATCGCTCTTTCTTTCAGGTTCTCTATCGTACGTCTTCTTTTATCCTTTCTATAAGCGCCAGCTCGAGGACTCATCGTCAAGACCAGATCCATCCTGTCCCGCCCTTTGACAACGAAACCGTGCTCAATCAAGTTCTGGACGCTATGCAAGAAGCCGGTTTGTATATCATGTACGACATGAGAGGGTGCGTCAACAATGATCAACTTCCTCGTCTACTTCATTCCCAACATTGGCGTTTCCATTTCATAGAACGTACATGAACGACACGTCCGTTACGTCCCAAGTAAACCTCCTCAAACAACGTCCTAACCTTCTCTTGTGGTATACTGCGGACGAGCCGGATGGCACTTCCGATGCGCTCACTGCCACGCCTCATGCCAAGAATCTAATCAACTCCCTAGATGGTGGAGATGGAAAGGGCGGGGCTGGGTATCATCCGGTATCCTTAGTACTCAACTGCGAGAATTACTTCTTCACTGAGTATAGCGAAGGAGCGGATATCTTGCTGCAGGACACGTATACAGTCGGGAACAATTTGAGCTTTTCGTCTGTTTGGGGTACAGTTTGTACAGATGATTACGGGGATTGTGGGTGAGTCTATGTTTGGAGACCTTTGGGTGTTCTGTCCAGAGATTTTATGCTCGGGTGCCAACAATATATATATTTCGCGTTCTAGATGTGATAACTGCCACCTTGGGTTTGAGGACATCATCGTGAGGATGGACGAATTTGCTGACAGGATCTTCTTCAACGGTTGGGAGTTGGACAAAGTTGTATGGGCTGTCCCACAAGCTTTTGGTAACGAATCGTGCGTTGCTCTTTTTTTCCCGCTCCCCGACGTCTTTCAATTGTTTGTTTCATGCAGATACTGGACCCGCTACCCTACAGGAAAGGAAGTCAATGTTCAATCCGTCATTGGCATCAACCATGGCGGTGTCGGTGTGGTCCCATGGGACGATACGAAGGTTATCCCTTCGGATATCAAGAACTCGTTCTCGGACTTGGCGCTATCCCTTCCTAGCATAATTCCTTTCATTCTAGAACCCGGAGTAGAGCATAGTCAATTCACGACAGCACTCACTGTCAACTCGAGTTCGAGCTCTACCTCCAAAGTCGATATAGGAGCGTGGAAGGCGGGAAGCAAGACGTTGGTTTTGTTGACCAATATGGGATATGAGAGCGGAAGTGTAACTTTTGATGAGCTTGGGCTTGGGGATGGGGAAGGGGTCATGGAGCAGGTGTTCAAGAGCGGAGCGAGTGTTGGAGAAGATGGGAAAAGTATTGTTTTCGAGGAAGTTGGGTCGGGAGGATTCGTATTTACCACGTCTGACACAGTGTAAGTGTCGGAGGGGGGTCGTTGTGCTGGTATTTGAGCATGGAATAGCCCACTGATGGTTATTTTTTCTTTCCTTACTAGATCGAAAAGAAACGATGCGAATGGATCCTTGATTCTGCAAAGTCCCGATGGGTTGTTGTGGGCTTGGATTCTGATTTGGATAAGCGCGCTATGTACTCTTACGAAGATGTAAAAAGTTGATAACGACCACGTATGAAGCTGAAGAAAAAAGAGTTTTATATATCTGATAACACCATACCGCTGCCAACACCGATTTCCAATATGTTGATGTTTCAAGTGCAGATAGGGGTAGGTTACCCAGCTCAGGACCTCAGGTGACTGGGTGACTTGTTTCCAACCGTCAACGTTATCCTCCGACATCGTTTGTCTCCAACCTGCCCAACTGCCACCTCGTTGTAGGGCTTTAGCGGGATTCGTGCACTACACATAGAACTTTGCAGCTTCGATAGCTCGGACTTCTGTCGACAAGATTTGCTATACAGATCACGGTTACGTTGTGATAACGATAACATGTGAGTAAATATATGATTACCATCCTCGTAGCGCTTCATTCTTTCAAAATTATCAAAAAACAGGCCAAGATCAAACACGGTCCTTCAGTCCAATGGAGAGGAGCCAGAATTCAATACGCATCAAATGCTCAGGGTTTATGAGCTTCTCACTTGTATCTTTCAGCACCTCTCAAAGCGATCAGATCGAGTCAGCTGTGCTCTCGTCAACAGGACATGGTGTGAAGCGGCGCTGGATGTGATATGGTATGAGGTAGATGATCTTCGTCTACTTTTCAATGCACTCTCGCCTGTGAAACACTGGCCAGGTCCAGATGTGAGTTATTGTTTGCAATGTTCAAGTGTGACCCCTAATTTTCAATCTTCAAATCGTGACTCTCGTAATGAAGAGGAACAAAGTCTGTGTGAGTTATCATTCGCAATGTCCAGCCACGATTCCTAAATTTTTATGTCTTCTTTAATCACGCAGGTTTTTGATCGTCAGCCGAATCCGAGAGATTGGTCCAGATTCGAGCTGAAATACTCTTTGCGCGTTCGCGTCCTATACGGTCCAAGCGATCCAGACGAGATCAACAGATCTAGTCCTCTCGGCGTCGTCCTCAGGATCAGGCCCACTTCCAAGCCTATTTTTCCGAATCTCCGTTTCTTAAGCTGGAATGCAAACCGCGGAGATTTTGATGATGCCTTCGTCTTCATGCACGAGGGTGTATCCAAATGCACCCTCATTGCTAACGGGAATTATCGATTCTCCCCTGAAACTCTATGTCATGTCATTCATTCTAGAATGCCTTTTCTTACCCACCTTAGTGTCGATATGTTTCCCCACGTGGAGTACTTGGAGCCACTCGTAGATCTGGTCAAGAACCTTCCAAATCTGACATCTGTAGAGCTTCCACCATTCAGAGAAGTCTCGAAAATTCTCCCCACTATTTTTAACCTTACCCACCTTAAAGCTATGAGGTTCAAGGTTGGAGACGACGTAGCTAGATTCAACAAGGATATTATCTCTGTCACAGACATCGGCCCTCACATGGATTTGTTAAACCCTAAACCATCTCCACTGAATCTGCAGGATGTCGAGTTGTATTGTGCGTCCTACGGTTCCGTCCTGGGCTTCTTTCAGTTCTCCGGTCTCATACACCTGCACGAGATCACCCTAGTCTCAGAAGTGATCGAGAAACCACCTGCTGTTAGGAATCTGTTCCGGACAATTTCTCGGAATTGCAGACGCATCACTAAACTTAGCGTCACTTACATGCGAGCGCTCCATCGTAGGATTCTGGGTGAAGACGATTTTACATCCCCGACATTCGGTGATATAGTCTCCTTTGATGATATCTGCGACATCTTGGTCTGTACTGAAATAGTCAGCCTGGTTTTTGTACATCCTTATGGACTCGACGTTACAGACCTTGATGCTGAGAAGATGGCTGCTGCTTTCCCCAAGCTCAAAAAGGCAGACATTGGAAGTTATCCTGCGTGTCGCATAGATAGAGCAATGATTCGGAGTCCTAGTCTTCGGTCATTCTTCATTTTCGCAGACAAGTGTCCTTTCATTGAAGAAATTCATCTTCTCGTCAACACTGCCATCTCATTTCCTCCACCCACGATCACTCACGCATCCCGGACTCTTCGCGTCGTCGGAGTAGGTCTTTCAGAGATCCACGGCCGCGACGAATATTCAATAGCCCTTCTTCTCAGCCAAATATGTGGGCCCGACTGCACTCTGATTTACGATCCAACAAATTTGTCCAAGAGGCTCAAACAAGAGGAACTGCGCGACAAGTGGGAAACGGTCAAAAAATTGTTACCCTTGGCAAATGGGTTAAGAGCTCGTGTCGCTGAAATCATGGAGGAGAAGGAAAGAGAGATCCGTTCTTTGAAGGAGCTTCTTTTGGTGCGGGACATGACCTCGTCCACATAATCGGGACCGGTGTTTTCGGCCAATGTATTTGAAGATAACTCACTGCTACTACAATGTACATATGTATCTAAATGACAATGCCTGCTCAAATCCGCATCTTTTTCGTTCCAAGATATTTATCAGTGGCTTTCAGTCAAATTTACTGGAATAAACTGTGCGCCGATAGCTTGCCTTTTGAAGGAAGGGTATAATCAAAGTATAACGCAAAAATCAAAAATGGTGAGAAAACAAACGAACGTCGACCTTTCAATCGGAAAAGTCATCGCTGTAATCAGGTTCATCATACATGATAGGTTCTTCATCTGCCAAAGCCTCTACCGTCAAGTTATATTCCAAACCATCGGCTTTCAAAGTATCCAGCATCTGCAAGCCTGCAATCGGAATATCAACTGCTTCCTGTTCGTAAAGGACCATAAGGTTAAACGACAGCAAACTGACCACCTCAAGTCGATCAGAATGTTTTTGGTCAGGAATCCATCGGGACTGTATCATATGGACAAGCTTTTCTGTAGCGAACGGAGCGTGGAGTCTTAAGTCCAGAGCCTCAAGACGACTCAGGAAAGGTTGTTTGATGCCACGCTTTTTATGATCAACGGTGAGGCACTTCAAGAAAGTATCCGTAACTGCCACGTTTTTGCCATAATCCCCGTAATGACGCTCATGGATCGTCAGTTCGGATAACATAGGGAGGGACCGAAGGAGGATGATGACATCTTTGTCCGAGACGGCCAGGCGTGAAAAACTCAGAGATCTGATAGTGCAAGACGAGCGTGATATGAACGAAGGAAGGTCTTCGATAGTAAAACGCCCATTAGGATGATTTTCCTGAAATTCAACCCCGGAAAGCTGGAGGACTTCGAGATTAGGCAAGGTGAACCAACGGAACCACTGGGATAGGAGATAGCCAAAATCATCCACATCGATAGATAAAGACCGAAACGGCATGTTGGTCGGAGTATTGATTTTAGGCAGAGCCTTTCGTCTAGTGTCACAGCGGTGTATGGTGACTTTATCAGCCATGGTTACTCGGCAGAGGTCTTCGAGGGCAAGGGAGCACCACGAGTATTGGCTTGTAAAATTGGTGATCTGGGTCCATGGAAATTCGATGGTGTACTCCCGCCAGTGTTGATATTTAAGAACGCGTAACTGCGGGGCATCGTAAAATATGTCCAATTTCCGTGATAAAGGTGGCATATCT